>JASVEL010010917.1:0-90726 GCA_032618575.1 Nicotiana noctiflora
GGTCTTGTCTAGCCTTGTCACTACTTCGTCGGGGTTAGGCCAGACACTTACCAGCACATGGGGTCGGTTGTGCTGATGCTACAATGTGTGCATCTTTTTTGCACAGATCAGGGAGCAACTTTTGGACCGTAGGAACAATTTTGAGCGGGAGCTGTCTTCAGTCCAGGGACTTACGAGGTAGCCTAGCTGGCGTTCGCTGGCCGAAATCCCTTCTATGTATTTAGTTTGTTTTCTTTGTATCGAGACAAACTTTTATGTAATTCCATTTCAGACTTGGTTTTAGTACTCTATATAGGTTTTGGGAAAAATAAGAGAGGCTGGAGCAATTCAACTATAGGTTTTAATCAATCAATGTTGTCTTCTTCTTAAATCGAGACTCCTAAGAGTTGAGAGGTGCATTGAAGTGCCCCAACATTGTTGGACCAAGCTATGAAACTTGAATAATTAACCAAAATAGTCACACATCTAAGACGACAGATGTATAATATTTGTATAATTCATGTATAATATATGTGTATATATATTACCATCAATAATATAGTCTATATAGACCAGTTAGGAGTAAATCCAACCGGCTATTTGTGTAAAGATTTGAAGCTTAGGCACATTTCAAACGGGCCTATAACAACACTGGATACTAGAAGAAAAACGATTTTACCACTCTTCATTTGTGATCTAGTATTCCTGTCTCATTTTTCTTCTAATTCTTGTTTCAACACTGTTATTCGTACTAAATATACGTCAAATTTCACATTGGAAAGAAGGAAACAGGGACCAATAGTAGCACATGACTAATCTGTGATTGTTCTTTATCAACAAAAAGAGATGAAGATCTGAGTTCGAGCAGTAAGTTGTACTTCAGGCGTCAGAGAGATGAGATTAACACACAATTGTCGTAGGAGAAAGGCAATGGATGTGTGCCCCAAAGGAAGAGGCAAGCATGTGCTATTTAGGTGCCATCTCTATCTTTATCTGATGCACCTTTAAGTAAACAGGCAAAATGGGCCATAGATAAAGAACTTGACAATGAACGAAAGGAATACGTGGTTCTTGAGCCAAGATACTCTAGCATTTAATTGGATCTATTATTAATACACTCCCAACACCTGCCACTGTTGGTTCTTTCATAAAGGATCATCACATGCTTTGTACATCCCATGTTACCATCAACTGCAAACTTGCTGCAACTCATCTGTTGCATTTCTTGCCCCTTGTTTTCAACCTTATTGGAAATAAAGAAGTGTACTAAGACAGATTAGGCGTAATTGGTAAAGTTGCTGCTATCTGACCACGAGATCACGCGTTCGACCCGTGGAAACAACCTCTTGTAGAAATGCAGGATAAGGCTGCGTACAATAGACCCTTGCGGTCCGGCCTTTCCCCGGACCCGCGCATAGCGCGAGCGTAGTGCAGTGGGCTGTCCTTTACTAAGGCTTAGGTAAGCGCAATTAGAGAATAATGGCGTAATAAGGGGAAAAAATGGAATTCCATGATACATTGAAGCCATTAAATATAAGCAAAGGGGCCACAGAGACATCCAAAGCATAACCCTCTAGACTTGGCATCCTACACTACGGACCAAAACTATTGGACTTGGAAGAACAGCAGGAAGGACTTGTCAAACCTGACCTTGTAATGACATTGAACAGTAGTGCTTAAACCTGGTTCAGTTAGTTGAGCTGTCTGCATTTTATCGTCTATACACCATTCATTGCTGCTTCAACATGGACCGCATTACCATCTTCCATGATCTTCCCGTTGATTTGGGTTCTAGGCCTCTATAAACAATGCAGAGAACAATGTCAGAGTTATTTCATTAGTTACTAAAGATACCTAACTGGAAAATAGAAACGGGTAAATCTCCATACCCAGACTGCAGGATCACCAGAATTATCGTTCAGAAGTTTGTGATTCTCTTCTTTAGTCTTGCTATCCTTGCTTAAGGGTAGCAACAAGGCTGCACTAGTACGGTCCGCCAATTCTGCAACAAACAGCTCATGCTTCAACTTTTCTTTACCCTTCTTGTTTGTGTATTAATAACAGGACACAAAAGCAGAGGGAATAACAAAACCAGACAAACAAACCTGTTAAAGGAAGTTCAAACTGAATGCTAACCTGGTAACTTTTTGTCAATGAAGAATACTACTAGATTAACAGTGTACCTGTAGAAAATCAGTATAGCTCAACTAGGTCAGATATTTGCCAACAAATGTGCAAAACAGATCCTCTAGCCCAAAACTCGACTCACCATGCCACAATAACGTCAACTGTGTAATGTTTGTGTGATGCAACAATCAAAAAGCTCTGAGCAATAACAGTTAACCAAGCACATTGCTTTATAAACCTGCAGAATAAAATCAAACAATCACTGACAACTTCCGGATGTGCTGGGAACACTTATTATATGCCCATTCTTTTCTTCTTGAGAAGATCAAATTGAAGGAAAAACAAAGAAATACAGAAGAAGTAAACAAAGGTGCCAGAGTTTAACATATAAGTAATGAGCCTAAGTAAGCAATTTCTTGAATGTAGCACAAAAGATAAAAAACAAATTACATTAAACAACATCCTGATGTGTACAATCAGCAAATCCAACCAAACAGCAAATCTCATCTTCCAGGTTGAAGATTGAAACAAAAGAAAAAGAGAAGCAAAGGAAAAGCGAGGGAAGTGGGACATCGTCGCATTGTTTCAGTTGTTCATCTAGTACAACTAAAATCAAACTCTATATCCACCATCATCCATAATATCAATTGCAAAGTTGCATTCACCAAAAGTAAAAACAAAGTATCATGTTAAAGCAGATATATTAATTACCTTCGTGTGCCATATTTATGATACGTCCGCACAAAGACTAAAGAAAATATCATATGTGATGAAAATATCAAATCACCACAACCATAAAGTACACCCCTGGGAACTGCCATAAACATCATGCAAGCACCAAAGTCAAAGAATGTTATAACCAAAACCCCAAAATAATAAGTCTGTAAATATTAATGCAACTTACAATTAATTAGGAAAACTTCTAAAACACTATTAGGCCGAGGAAGTGTGGCAAGCTTTGAACCCTAGAAATTGCAAAATAAACTGTAAGGTGATGCACATTGCATAGACAACAGTAAACAAAATGCTAACCAATATATCATCAATTAGACCACCTCGCGGCAGTGATAATTTGGACCAGGAAGCTGTGTAGAATAGAATGTTATGATCCGAAGAAATTGACAAGCCTGTAGCAAACAATTAGAGTATTTAACAAATTAGAAGATAGATTGGACCAATCGAGATTCTCCCGAAAGGTCAGGGACAAAGAACATAGGTATGGCATAGGAGGACAACAGAAAGTTACCTTTGCCCAAAGTTAAACAGATGAAACTATGATTGAAAATTGACTTATAAAACAAAAGGCAAAAGACTAGAAAAAAGGGTACTTACAACTAAGAATGCCAGGACCCTGCACCATATCAGAACAGTAAAGATCTTTTTGGTCTTGAAAATAAAAGGATGAAATGTCCACTACAGCATGAGCAACAATTAGATCAGAAACATACAAGATTCACTTCATAGGTAAATAAATAAATTTAAATGTTAAAACCAGCTAATAACAGTTGATGGTTATGGAAAGTCATTCTAGCACCACATTATAAGCTTTAGAATCTAATATCCACGTTTTCCCTATTTTAAAACCTAAAGTTAGCTTGGCCTCAGAGTTTGCCTTGAACATATTCAAATATGCTTATGATTATAAATGTCTAGATGGTCTTTGTTTACCTACAAATTATAATAATGAGAGAAACAGAATACTTCAAATCTCAAAGCAAAAATTTTGCGTTTAACGAAAGTCAAAAAGAGGGAGTAAAAGACTCAGTGTTAATGATGATGGAAAGATTTGTATGAACACCAACTCACCAAGATAAAAGATAGAAAAATACTGGTGAATACAGTTTCACTTATGTAAGCTTTGTCCGACCCAAGCTCCTGGAAATTTACAAGTAAAGAAAGGCGAAATAATCAATACACCACTTCTGAAATAGTGGATAGACATAGAATGACATCCAATAAAACCAACCGGAAGAAGAAAGAAGCCGGCATCCTGAAGAGATGGTCCAGGACGATGTAAGTAATGAACCCCTCGAGCAGCAAGCCCATGGATGTACTGAAGAAAAGAACAGATAAATTTCATGACTCATGTATCTAAAACACACTACGATCAGCAACAAAACAAATTAAAGAAGCATTTGAAAAAGGAAATGATACATCAATCAGTGGCCAACACCACTTCTCAACAGCAGAAAAATGTGTACACGAGAAATGTAAATCATAAACTCCATCATTCTATACGCAACAAAAATAATGCAAAATTTGAAGGGCCCCTAAGCCTCTCGTAACCCCTCAACCTGAACTACAACTACAATAATCGCTACTTATGGAAGTCAACACCAGATAAGCTATATTTTATCAGAAAGAAGTCACCTTAACATTTAGGTTAATAAACTCATCACGAAGTAAATAATAATTACACTACTGGTTGGGAAGTAGCAGGTACCCCGTTGTATTAATCAAGATGCACACAAGCTTGACCAGACAATAGATGAACACTTTTACCCTGGTAATCTAAATATCCACTCTCCACTAAGTTAAACTAAAACCAGCATACCCCCATTAACAAAAAATGTCCTTTTCCCATGACCAAAAGGTCAAAACTTGTCCCATTTGGTTCAAGATATTGAGAAAGATGAACTTTTGATAAAAACTGCTTTTCAACCAAACACCCCAGAAGAAAAGTTTTTTTCCCCACGTTTTCTTTTTCAAATTGTGTGCAACAAAGGAGGTTAATAGCACTAAGGGCGTGGCCTAATGATTAATGAAGTCGGTGAGAAAGGTCTCAGCTTCAAAAACACTACTAAGTGGTTTCTTTCTTCTTTCCAACTATCCAATGCTTGGCCCGTACAGCACACGGTTATATTAAAAAAAAAAGGCTAATAACAAAAAAGGAAACCTGGAATATTAAGCCACCAAGAATATACTTCCAATTTTCAGCAAGAAGATTGATCTCCGTTGTTGTCTCCGAACAAACTCTCTTCCACAGCTGCAAAAAAGAAAACCGATAAATTCCTTATCTTCAAATAACAAATTAAGTAATTTTAAACACTTAAAAGACGAACCTTTGAAGCCTCACGACCAATATGAAGCGACATCTTTTTTTATTTGTTGTTGTATGTAACCACCGCTTTTGTATTACATCAGAAACCAACTTTGGATGTCAACATCATTAATCCTAAACCCACACTAAACCCTTCTAACTTATACTAATTCAATTCTGAGACTATACTCAACAAAACAATCCCCAATTTACCAAATTGGTAAAAGATGTGGAAAAGTTGATGGATTTTCCTTTTTTTTTCCTCCTCTGTGTGTGTAGAACCTGGTAAATGCTACTCACTTTTGTTATGTGTGATTTTTTCTCTCTCTCATTTTCTCTTGTCTCCGATGTCTGCTAACGAGTTGAACACCGAGCAACGATTGCTTAAATATAAACACAGCTTTCCAGAAAAGAGGTAAATATATGAATATTTTCCAAAAGAGGACGAAATGAGAGATTCCTCAAAATGACATCTATATAATAAGTATTTTTTTAACTTATTTTTATAAATTTGTCAAGATTTTCTAATTATTTCATATAATAGTTACTCCATCGGCACAAACCACATAGTGTCACTAAAATAAGAAAAACATTTAAGACGATGTGGTCTTAAAGACTCTAAGAGTGAAAAAAGTTTAAGCACATAATATTTGTGTGGTTATAAAAATATTTAATATAATAGATAAAAATAAATAAATAAAAATTTAACATTAAAATATTATTAAATGAAAGATATTTTTCATATAAATTGAAACATATTGAGCAATAAAATTATTGATGACAAGATGCAAATGATAATAAGGAGATCTTATTAAGAAAGAGCGATAAATAGAAATACAAACTTGAGATACTAGCTAATCATTGATGTCTCTAAACAACTACATAATCCCTTTGTAGATAATAAACTAATAATATTCCAAATAAAAGAATTTATTGGTATAGCTGCATGCAGTAAATTAAAGAAAAGAAATCAGATTTCCAGTTTAAGTTCAAATAATTGAATCTAACGAACCTAAGCTCTAAAATATGGAAATAAAAGCATAATGCATTAGTACACTTGTGAGTGGAAGTAATGATGAAATAGGAAGTTAAGTTCGATGAAACGCAAAAATATATTTTTTTCCAAAAAGAAAATGTGTTGTATTTTTTTTTTTTTTAAACCCCTTTCAAATTTTTCCACACTTCCCCTCCACGGTGAATCAAACCCAGGACCTAACGATCGTAGGTGGAGGTGCTTACCAACTGAGCAAGCCTCACTTGTCAAATGTGTTGTATTGATTTTGCAGAATTCGGAGTCACGAGGCTCCTGGCTCAATATCCCAGACTCATAAGTCATAAATAATTATTTAATAAGGAGAAAAAGTCTGAACTTTTAAGACAGAAATAATCAAATCCATCCTTACCGTTAACAGTTAACAAAGTAAAAATATCCTACGTTTTGACGCTCTGACACTCAGGGCCCTCAAGATAAATTGCCATATCAGCATTCCTATCATTTAATCCTTAAATTAAATATATCTTGTATTTTTTATTTTTCTTCTCTAGTATCATACTCAAGGAGAATCATAATATCACATCCCAAAAGCTAGCTATGAAGGGGGAAATCCCAAAACTATAAAAACCTTTATCCGCATCCGTCATCCCGATGGCTGTGCACTAGACTCAGTGCCAGCTCAACCCCGAGGTAACTAAGGCCAAAGCTTTAGGCCCCCAAAAATAGGAGGCCCCAAAATTTACCCTTTTATTATATGTTTATAAATTATTGTTAAATATGTCAAAAGTTCATCCCACGTTGGGGGTACTTCATTTTGGAGGATAATTTTATCCTATAAAAAAGGCCTAATATTCAAGATTTAAACACATTTCTCATTTGTTTTTTTTATCTTCTTAAGGCATTTGTATCTTCTTTCTTTAATATTATTTCAATTATATTTTTGGACTGGAATAAAATAGTAGTTCTGCGAGGAAGTAGCAAAATTAACCGAACCTCATAAAAATTGATCACAAAATAAATAATTAGCAGCAAAAGGCAAAATAATACCTAAGGCCTCATGTTAAGATTTGGCTTTAGGCCACCTACTCTGTTGAGCCGCTACTGACTAGATTTTTCTAGCCCCAAGCGATCATTATAATACCGGCGTCATCATCCATGGCACAGTGGATGATGGGCAGCTCTGAACCATTGATATAACTCGAGAAGAATCACGCCCCAAAAACTACCTATTAAGGTCAGAGAGATACGAGGTCTACATTGGAATAATGTTTTTCTTTTTAGAAGTTATTTGGAGAACCACTTTTAACCAACGAGTGAAGGGGTGAAAGCCTTAATTGTTGTCCAAACCTATGGCATATGCCATAATCTTTCACTCTTTAGTATGATTGGTGTAATGCACCGACCCACGCTAAGCAAAAGCAAATTTTGGTAATATTGCAAAATTACAGTGTAAAATAGTAGTTTTTTTTTTTGGCATCTCGAATCCACTGCACCCTGATCAGGTGAGATTCATGATCAAATCCCTGATTTCGTATTTCTGTTGTTGATCTAAAAATTTGGTAATCGAAACTCATTGCCTCACTAATTCATATTTGTGCCACATATATTCCATTTATGAGAATTATGCTCCCTACCTTAATTTCGTATTTCTGTTATTGGTTAAAATTATTTTTATCCGAAACTTATTGTTCAACTAATTCAGATTCGCTTTTCATTATTACACCACAAGAAATACCCTCATAATTCTATATATGATCTTGACATTACAACAAGGTCTCACAGAATATTTGCTTCCAGCTTTCCAAGAAAAAAGAGCCAAACTGTATGTGACAAGAAAGTACCCTATTTATATAACGAGGGAAAAAAGGAAATATCCTCCTTTAGTTCATATTGATTTTCTCCGAAAGCAACTTTAACGGCCATTTCATGCATAAACAAATTAGAGCCCCAGAGCTCTGCTATAGAGTTGGAAACCTAAATAGGTTATTTTTAGACTTTAATGATACTTTTAAGTTTAAAAAAAAGATGACCATTTTATATACAACGCCAAAAAATCTGGCGTTGTATATTAATGGTAAAGCACTGTTAATGTACAATGCCAGGTTTTTTGGCGTTGAACCTGATATACTGATTAAACGCCAAAAAACCTGGCGTTTTATCCTTTTCTCCAAACTTTCACGCTTAAGTCAAGAAGATACGGCTGACAACATTAGCTGCTAAAACCATCAAATCCCAAATATGCTCCTCACCACCCAAGGTAAAAGGTCTTGTGACTAGTTTAATTACTACTCCTAATTTTTATTCCCTATTTTATTTTATGTGATATTTTTTTTGGTTTATTTAACAAAATAATTTTTGATGTATCATTTTTCTGGCGTTGTATATAAAATGGTCATTTTTTCTTTTTTAATCTTAAAATTGTCATTAGAGTCTAAAAATAACCTATTTAGGTTCCCAACTCCTGCTATATACTCCTCCTAGCTCTGACCCCAAATTCATTACTTGTGGCCACTTTAATTTGGAAGTTAGATAGGGATGTATCGTTTTTCATGTACCTATAGAATATTGCCTTGGCCTATCTGTTTGACTTGCTATAGAAAAATCTTCTTTATTTTCTCCATTATTTGCCTCTATGTACCCATTATGAGTCTGCAATTTGCTAGAAAAGATGAAGCAGTTGAAAAGAGTACTTCAGTATAAGGAGAAAAAGAAACTCACTGGCCTATTCCTTTTTAGAACAAATCTCTATTATTTCACATTTTCCCCATCCCATTTTTCTTTTGTCTAACGAGGACTTTGATGAAACCAAAATTGTTGGTTTCTTTCATCGTATATAAAAGGGTAGCACGATATACAAAATATCTCGTATTCATATAGAGTTCGGAGAAAGATTGTATTCTTTAGGGTGTGATATAGACCGTGTATTCTAATTCAAACATTAACTGTTGCTTCCATGACTCAAACATGTGATCTATTGGTTATAAATAAACAACTTTTCTTCTTTCGTAATATATCGTGTACCAAAAGGAAGCAATTAAGTTATACCTTAAACACCAAATTCTAACAAAAATTACAATCCTAATGCAATTAGTTCAAGGTATATCGTGTGCCATAGGGAAAACACTCGTTCTAATACTAATATGAAAAAAGGGAGTAGAAGGCAACATAAGGGTAGATGTAACAGTTAAAAAATACGCATATATATGCAACACTTACTTTATTATTAGTAACATTTTTTTTTCTTGTAACTGAGGAACAAATTACTCTCTCTATTTCAATTTAGATGACATATTTTTTTATTAGTTCGTTCTAAAAAGAATAATGCATTTTTACAATTAGAAATACTTTAAACTCTTCATTTTACTCATTTTACATTTAATGAGAAGTTTTTATAACCACACAAATATCATAGTTTTACAAAGATTTTACCTCTTAAGCTTTTTAAGACTACAAGTTTCAAAAATCTTTTTTCTTCTTAAATTTCGTATCGAGTCAAACTACCTCATCTAAATTGAAAAGGAAGGAGTAGTATGAAAGTAAAAATTGCACGGGACGTCCTATTTGGTCGCCCACATTTAACTTATACCAATTTTTTTTTTATAAAACGTTTAACTTGTACCCATTTTTAAAATAATTTCAACTCCCTTTCTCCTCACCTCCGGTACCTCACCAGAAGAAAGCAAGGTTGTTTTTAACATTTATAAATAACGATGGGACACATGACTATTAATCCACTCAAGTCGTTAGTTAACGAATTTGATGAGATTTCTATTGTGGGAAAAAAGGAGTGACAATGGAAGAGTCCGGAAACTAAATAGGTTCTTTTTGGACATAAATTACATTTTTACGTTTAAAAAAAATTATTCTATATTCAACGTCAGAAAATCTAGCGTTGTATTTTAACAATAAATGAACCGTTAATATACAACGTCAGGTTTTCTGGCGTTGAACGTGTCAGACTAGTTCAACACCATAATTTCTGGTGTTGTAGGTGTTGTTAAAATTTTCCCCTTCTTCTTCACCCGTCGTCTTCCTTATATTCCCTCCTCCATTTTTTTTAACTTTAGTCCCCCCTCCAACCGTCCTTATTAAAAAAAAAGATTTTTGGGTCCCCCCGATATATAAAAGTTGAATCACGTGGGTCCCACACTCGAGGAAAGCTTCTTGGTATTGTTGATTTACGGTTTTGGAGTCAA
This sequence comes from Nicotiana noctiflora, assembly GCA_032618575.1. Classification (NCBI taxonomy): domain Eukaryota; kingdom Viridiplantae; phylum Streptophyta; class Magnoliopsida; order Solanales; family Solanaceae; genus Nicotiana; species Nicotiana noctiflora. Next base: position 10,337 of record JASVEL010010917.1, read on the forward strand.
AATTTCCATCTTTTTGGTTTGAAAAAAATCTAAATCGAACGTATTTTAAAGCTTAAGGGGTAAAAACTTTGTAAAACTATGACATTTGTGTGGTTATAAAAGCTTCTCATTAAAAGTAAAATGAGTAAAATAAAGAGTTTAAAGTATTTCTAATTGTAGAAATGTATCATTCTTTTTTAAACGGACTAATAAAAAAAATTTGTCAACTAACTTCGAAATAGAGAGAGTAATTCGTTCCTCAGTTACAAGAAAAAAAAATGTTACTAATAATAAAGGAAGTGTTGCATATATATGCGTATTTTTCAACTGTTACGTCTACCCTTATGTTGCCTTCTATTCCCTTTTTCATATTAGTATTAGAACGAGTGCTTTTCCTATGGCACACGATATACCTTGAACTAATTGCATTAGGATTGTAATACGAGTGCTTTTCCTTGTAATACGATCAATTCAATATGTAGCAATGCTTTTTCCTTTTGAATTTGGCTCCAATTCAATCGTATATATACATAATTGATTTAATATCATCAATACTACTTAACAAACTAATTCAAATGACTAAATATAATTTTTACCACATTCTGCCTGGAATAGTGAAAATCGACCCCGGGCCCACATGACCGAAACACGAGGTTCGAACCAAAATAAATTCACCAAATCATCCACGAGTTCAAATATATAATTTGTTCTTAAGTTCGACCCCAAAATGAGGTCAAGATTGCAAATTCTTTGAAAACCCTAACTATACTCATTTCTCTAATTTTTCTACCCATTTACACATGTTTAGGCCTAGGAATTCAAATAATATTGATGGAAAATGAAGAAAACGAGTCAAGAATCACTTACCCAAAAAGTTTGATGAAAATCGCCTAAGAATCGCCCTAATAAGCTGTTTGGAGAAGAGAGAGTTTGAGAAAATGGGATTTTATCCCGTCTGTTCTGTTTTGCAGAACTTAAAAATCACTGGGAGAATTTACTCTATGCGATCGCACGTCCTGTGATGCGATCGCATAGAAGAAAATGAAGAGGCAAAAAAATTGCTCTATGTGATCGCATGACCAGTGATGCGATCGCATAGGAGAAAAATGAGGGGGCTAAACTTTGCTCTATGCGATCGCAGGGATTGGGATGCGATCGCATAGAAGGATTTTTGGGCCTCAAAATTTTACTCTATGCGATCGCGAAGGATGTTGTGCAATCGCATAGAAGGAACATACAAAGCTATGCGATCGCATAGAACAAAAATGGACATCAAAAATTTACTCTATGCGATCGCAGGGGCTTCTATGCGATCGCATAAAGTAATGTACCAGATACCAGCAGACAGCAAAATACCAGATTTTCTAACTTCAAAACATTCTGTTACCTATCCGAAACTCACCCGAGCCTTCAGGGATCCAAACCAAATATGTACATTGACTCAAAAACATCATACGAACTTGCTCGCGCGATCAAATCGCCAAATAACATCAAAATCAATGAATTGAGCCTTAAAACTCAAGAATCTTTCTAAATTTTCATAAACTTCCAAATTTCCAATTTAAGGCCAAAATACGTCAAACGACATCCGTTTTCAACCAAACTTTACAGAAAGATCTTAACCAATATATATGACTGGTACCGGGCGTCGGAACCAAAATACGAGCCCGACACCATTACTTTTTAATCAAATTTCTTTTACGGGGGTTCTAGACCTCGAATTTTGATTCCGGACATACCCCTAAGTTTTATATTTTTCTACGGATTTTCTGAGATCGTCAAATCACGGGTCCGGGTCTGTTTACCAAAAATATTGACCAAAGTCAACCATATCAATATTAATATAAAAAATCTTCAAATTTTTCACATAATTCATATATTTCAACATAATAATTTTCCAACTTCATGCCCGGACTGCACACGCAAATCGAAGCAACTATAATTGAGGTTTTCAAGGCCCCAGAAGCTCGAAATTATTGAGAAAACAAGCGATGACCCTTCGGGTCGTCACAAATCAATTTTGAGTTCCGGTCTCCTCAGAGATTAATTAGAATTGCTAGAACTTAGGAGAGGGTGCCGTTATATTTAGACTTATAGTTTCAATGAAAATGATTCAATTTGCCCAACAGATAGAATAGTTAGGACGTTTGGTATATCCAGGACTCTTGCTCACAATTGATAATTGAATTTTTCTAATTGTGCAAAGAATAGAAACATACCTGAACTTTCTCATGAGCATAATTTGATGAACCAGGTTCTTCAAGTGAAACTTCTCTTGATTATGCTTCAAATGTCAAAATAGAAAATTTGTAAGAGATTAGTGAATTGCATAGACACATGTCACAAGAGTATACTATTTACAGTATGAGACTTAGTAGAAATTAGTCTAATATTCACAAAAATTAAGAACTCCTAGCCAATTTTTTTTTTCATTGTGCTTTCTGAACTGGACCTTTTAGGTGATCTTAATCATCCCTAACTCCAACATGTTCCTTTCAAAATTTTCTCTACTCAGTGCCTTAGTGAAGATGTTAGCTATTTGTTTATGAGTAGCACAAAATTCTATGGAGATTAGCCCTTTCTCACAGCTGTCTCTTAAGAAGTGGTGTCTAACATCTATTTGCTTAGTCCTTTTGTGATGAACTGAGTTCTTTGTCATACTTATAGCACTAGTGTTATCACAAAATATTGGTATGCATCCTGCTTCTAAACCAAAGTCTACTAATTGTTGCTTCTACAATAGTTGAGCACAACAAGAGGCAACGGCCACATACTCAGCTTCAGGAGTAGATAGGGCTACTGAATTCTGGTTCTTGGTGGCCCATGATACAAGACATGAACCAAGAAAGTGAGCCATACCTGAAGTGCTTTTTCTATCCACTAGGAAACCTGCATAGTCAACATCAACATAACCTACTAGATCAAAATTACTACCTTTAGGATACCATAGGCATAATTCACTGGTCCCTTTCAGGTATCTCAATATCCTTTTTTTGACAGTAGTCAAGTGAGACTCTTTTGGATTAGCATGAAAACGTGCACAAAGTCCTATGCTGAAAACAATATCAGATCTACTGGCAGCAAAATACAAGAGTGAACCAATCATACCCCTAAACTAATTCTCTCTTGCTAATTATGCGAGAAAAGGAAAAACTAAATCATGTTTTCTTTGTTCTTCAGGTAGTTGCATCAAACGAATTTAGTTATAGGAAAAAGAACAAAACTAATACCATTTAGAAGACCAGAACTTTATTCTAATAATGGAAAAGAAGAACAAAGGAGTGGTAAAAACTGCCATGCTGAATGAGTACATCAAACCATATTGATTTACCCTGATAAATAGTACTCCTATTACTAATAAATCAAGGTGAAAATCTTGTTTGACTTAACTACTACAGTAATAAGTTTCTTTTACCCAAAAAGAGTAACCATGTTCTGTGAAGACATGAACATGTAAATTTTTTTTTAACCACAAAAGAGGTATTGGGTGGCCCACCAACTGCCAGACCGAAAGCGGACGAATTAGGATTGCTTCAAAACAAGTAATTGCACATTCGATTCTCTCCTTAAAAGGAAATGCAAATCCACCAACTGCTTTTTAGCACATTGCCTTTTTTTTTTTTTTTTGTATGTGTGTGTTATTTGCACGCCCCAAAAATCAGAAGGTAAATAACATGGAACAATCCAACTATTAAGAGCTCTATATTTTAGTAGACTAGATTAATTTTTAGGAGTCTGTAAATTTCAGAAATTGCAGAAAACAAATTTACCTTATCATATCATATACTTCAAATGAAACTAATAGTTTAGATGGATCGGAGTATTCTTTTCACCAGTTTTGTAGGACACACAACCAAAGTTCAAACTCTTTTTCCGTTTTCTTCATAAGCATATACTTAACAACAACACAACAACAATATAGTATAATCTTACTTAGTGGGATCTGAAAAGAGTAGTGTGTATGCAAACCTTACTCTACCCTAGAGTAGAAAGACTGTTAAGCATATACTTAACAACGATAATATAATATGTTCTTTCTTAGTATGAAATTAAGCAGAAAGCGTGCAATACATTCTCGAAGTAGAAGCGTGGGATCCTTTTAGTCAACAAGGACAAATGATATCTCACTTTGTCTCCTAGGTCTCCACCATTTGCTTTTTCTTTCTTCTTTTCTATACTCCATTTGTTTTCCTCCTTTTTAAACCCCAATATTGTGGTCCACATTTCCCTCAAATACAAACCTGTAAATCAAATGAACCCAAATGCACTTGTTATGGCCTGGACAAAAGACAACTCAAGCCATACCCATAGCACAAAATCTCCTCTTTTGCACTTGTCATTTTACTGGGGCAGAGACACTGTTTTTCTCTTCCCATGTTGGCCTGGAAATAGCCGAGGAATGTACGCCTTGGGTTTGATCTTTGTCTTTGTTTTGGCTATTCTTGTTGAGTTCTTCGCAAATCTTAAGTTGGTAAAACCGGGATCAAACCGGGCTGCAGCGGTTTTCTTCCAGACCGGAGTCCAAGCAATTCGAGCCGGGTTTGCTTATATGGTAATGCTGGCTGTTATGTCCTATAATGGAGGAGTTTTCATTGCAGCCATTTTGGGCCATGCAGTTGGTTACGTGATTTTTGGAAGCCCGATTTTCAAAAAGGATACGGATAGATAATTGTGTAATTTTTGGACTGTAATAATTTAACTTATTAAACATTGTTTTTAAGAAAAAACAAACGAGGGATCAACACAGAGATTCGTGTTTATTCTGTTATTATTTCCAATTTTTTGGTTGGTTTTTGGCTATTCAACAGAAATTTGAAGCTTGCACATTGAATAAAGTTTGCGTACACAGTATTTTCCTCATATATATTTTTACTCGGTTGTTATTGTCGTGTTAAATATAAATAAAAGTGGCAATTATTTTCTAATTATAAGATAGACCATTTAATACAATGAATGTAAGTTAGTACTACTTTATTTCCTTAAAGTTAACTGTATGACATTGAGTTTCCAGCAAAATGATGCATTTTAACAAACATCTCTCCAACTAGATACTAACCCCCCAGCCAACCAAGCATGGCCACATTCCCACTCCCAACTAGTGACCCCCCATCGGAAAATCACAGGAACCTCCCGACATACACAAATAGCTCCAATAAATGCTATGGAGGAAGACAAAGCACATACAATCTTTTTCAAAGAAGTCCTTCTGGACAAAAACCTGGCATCCTCTTCAAGTTATGACCCACTTCAATCAAGTCCCCACACACATGCCTTTGAGCTAAATCTCGGAACATACCAATCCCTTTGTCAATCGAGGACAAAATTAGACTATACAAGCCGTGGAAGTACTCGCTCATCATTAAACTTTTTGGGGGAAAAATTCCACATCACCTACTCAAGGCCAAACTCTCCAATATATGGAAACAAGAAGAACCTCTTACCCTAATTGATCTATTCAACAAAGAGGAGAGTTTGAGCAAAGTTCTGAGTGAGGGACCATGGTTTGTGGCAGGAGACTTCCTATCAATCCGATGGGAACCAAATTTTGTTCCGGCAGCATCTAAGCTTGCCATAATAGCAGTTTGGATCAGACTCCTATAATTGCCAACAGAATTTTATGACACGGCGGACAAGTAAACAACAGAGCAGGCAAACTTCTGAAAATTGTTACCTCCACTTTCTCTACCATAACAGGAAGGTACACAAGAATATGCGTCCAGGCCCCTCTAGACATTCCAGTAACCACGAAAGTCATTATTGGCACCCATAACCAAGCGCTAGTCTACGAATTGAATGTATTCTTTGTGGGAGAATTAGCCATACCCTAAGAAGCTGCGAATTCCGATCAACTGCCACACAAGGAATACATAATGGCGGCACTAACAATCAAGACAAGACAAAGGAACATATCTCCAGGTGGCACACGGTTCCTTTCTCAAAAGACAGACGCCATACGCACAAGGTCACCCAAGTCAACTCCCAGGTAAAGAGGTTCAATGCCTCTTTAGGTAAGTTTCTTGGTCCTAAACCATATTCAGGCACAGATTCCTGTAACCAAAATCCAAAAAAATGGACCATAGATGTCATCGAGATTAATGGCGAGCCATCACATAATGCCCAAAACATAGATGTCATGGGCTCTACGCGATTATCAAAACACACTGTCAAAAACGGCTTACAGGGACAACAGAATTTGGGCCTGGACCACTTCGGCCCATCACCTACCCAACCCACAAGCCATACACACGCTAGCCTAAACACACGAATCTCTAGGCTAAAAAGGCATTTGGATACCTTTGTTACATTGACCAAAGATCCCTCCCTTGGGATTATAGGAGCTTGTAAGAAAAACAATTGATGAGAGGTGTCAGGAACAAGGGTAAAAGATGGAGCCCACCATCAATTTAGAAATTGCCTATCCCCCCCCCCCAAATCGAGTAGTATATCTACATCTTATACTTACCAAGATTTGTGCAATTATACCCTAACAAACAATCACCCTAATAAACACTATATAGTGGGTCACCTATCCAACCCAATAACCGAGCCACACTCTTTCCCACACTCACACTCAAACAATGAACAAACACGCCCCGTCTGCACCCTTTTCAAGTGAAGAAATCTAATACCCGGGGAAAATTGAACTCAACTCCTTATCAGTTAAGTGACACTATTAATTGTCACAACACGGATTCCAACTGCTCCAAAATAGACTATACCTTTATTTCAGAGCTCAATCTGTGCTATTCCCCAAGAATATCATCTCTATGATGACTCCAAACAACCAAAATCCTTAAGTAAACATACACCCTCTCACCATGTCCGCCATACCACGACTACTAAACTTGATGCCAGAGTCATGGATGGAGATGGCCTTACAAGGGATTTCCCAAAACTTGCAAATAATGGTTTGGCCAGTACTCATCTCCATAATTATACAGGGCCACTGCTACTTGGAACGGCTAGCAACCCACCTACTCCACCAGGGTTTGTCCAATTTCGTCCATCAGCTATAGGTATCCACTTTCATCCAAGCCTAATACATGGGCACATAACAATCCCTATCAATGGAGGACCTCAACTCTCTCGTGGGACAACTCTTCCAAACATTGCCCTTCTTACCATTAATGGACCTAAACACCCCCTTTCCATCATCAGCCTTCATAATGTGGCCTTCGGTGAACCAACCCACCCCCCACCAGTGAATCGTCAAAATCCCCTACTAACAAATCAGACCGCAGCCATAGATATGCTAATAAAGAAGAAGAGCAAAGCACTAGTCTCTCTAAAAAATACAATGCAAACCTAAAAAACATCTTGAAAAATCTAGGAGTCCTAAAAACAACAATCATGCTCATGCATGAGGCCATGGTGATCCAGTTCAAAGAGCTTTTCGGGAAAATGCTAATTTCTCTATGCGCCAAAAAGCCAGTAAGCTGCAAACTAAGTCTCTAATCTCTCTCATCTCGAAGATTAGGGAACTCGGCAGTTGCAATAAGCTATATGTTGGGAGGAGTGAAACCAACGCAAGTGGGAAAGGGGAACGGACTCAAGAGGAAAGTCCCATCTCAAAACAAGTTGTTGATGAATTTCTTAATTGCGAGAGGAGCCAATAGTGCTAAATTCCGCAGATATTGCACCTCCATGGTGAAGCTGAACAAGCCAGCAGTTCTTGTCCTCCTTGAGACAAGAATGGATGACCACATGCACTTAACTGCAGAGCTTCAATTTATAGCTCAATTCTAATCCCCCGCTATTGGCCAATTAGGATGAATAGTACTTATGTGGAAGGAAGACCTAGTGAAGCTTGAACAGGTTGCATGCCATGATTATGGTTAGTCCTAAACACCCTAAATGGCTTTTCTTTGCTATCTATGCTAGCGCTCACTTACAAGATATAATTAGTTTATAGCGGGCCAGTAAGCATATGGCCTCTATTTATAAAGGGAGTTGGCTTGTAGGAGGTGACTTCAATGAAGTCCTAAAAGCCAGAGAAAAGCATTTGCACAAATATAAGCAACCGCTTCTAGAGTTGTCTGAATCAATGCAATTTATCTGACTCAGAATTCAAAGGCTCAATGTATACATGGTCCAACAAGAGGTACACCAACACACATGACCTTATCTTTGAAAGGCTGGATAGGTACCATGCCCACTGAGTACCAGATTAAGTCTTACCTAAAAGCCTCAGTTACCCACCTCCGTAGGACCCACTCTGGCCACTGCCCTTTTCTTTTAAGCATCATTAGTCACCAACATAATGATTATGGTAGACCATTTAGGCTAGAGACAATATGGTGTGGCGACACTGATTTTCACAACATTGTGCAGAACAGTTTCACCTCTACAAAATACCAACACTTTTAAGGAAAATGTGACCACATGGAATAAGGTAGTGTTCGGGAACAACTTCCACAAAAAGAAGAACATTCTAGCTAGACGAAATGACATTTTGAAAGCTAGTGCTTACCCATTCAGCAGCTTCCTGCAAAACCTTGAATCCAATCTCCAAGCTAAATTCTCAACTATCCTCCAAAATGATGAAGACTTTTGAAAGTTGAAATCTAGAGTCAGTTGGCTATGTCAAGATTATGCTAACACAAGCTTCTTCCACACTACCACTATTAAAAGAAGGAAGAGGAATATGATCATTCGTTTAACTGATGAAGAGGGCAATCAAATCACAGACCCTTAGCTCTTCAAAGAGGCTACCCGAGATTTTTTTAATAACCTCTTCGCCACACACCACACATCCTCCACTCACAGGAGAGGTCACAGCGAGAATACTCCCCTAGTACTTACTTATAGCATGAGGGTGTCTGTCACGACATAAAATCCATTAAAGGTCGTGATGGCATCGGACACCCATATCAGGCAAACCAACACTAAATATTTAATTTAATTCTCATTTTAATACATATTTTTTTGAAATCATAAATTTTCATTAATTTAACAAATAAAAGATAAACTCTACAAAATAATAATAATATTTTCCAATTTCAATACTGAATATCCCATAATCCTTCCAAAACCCAGTATTATAAGTGCATGAACAATTTTTAGGATATAAAATGAAATACATTAATTGTCCAGAATACAAGTTTGGATAGAACAGAAAATACAATACTCTGAAGGAGACTCTACTGGCTGCGGATCGTCTCATAAGATGCAGCTCACCTAAGTCTCTATATCAACCATGCTGTTACGTCTACTAGACCATTAGACCTACATGTGCTTGTACAACAAAAATTCACAACAAGTATAGTATGAGTAAGAAAACAACGCATACCTAGTAAGTATCCAGTCTAACCTCGAAGAAGTAGTGACGAGAGATCGACTTCGATACTTACTAGTGGTCCAATAATATCAGGTATAGTAAAGAAGTAAATAGATAAGAAACAGAGTAAATATATGGAATAAACAAGTATAAAATACGTGGTACAATTCCCCTCTTTATAATTTTACTCAAGCTCTCAACTAGCAAGTTTCCTCCGTAAATGGAACATATTTATAGATATAGTGGATTTCTTCAAAGAAGTTGTCATGATTCAATTAAGGAAAAATCCCTCAGATACACTAGCTTCTTGCCAAATATTACGCACGATTCCATAAGGATAATATATATCGAAAATGCTGAGGCATATGGCCCGATCCCACATAAAGGTTAATTGTGCACTAACGAGGGTCGAAGCGCGAACCATAGATGCATGTATTTACCTACCGAGGTGATTGACCCGCTCCCATTAGAGTAGTAGAATGAGTTACCCCACTCGCGGGTCACTTTTGCGACGTGGTCAAATATAAGTTTAAGGAATTACCTCGCTCGTGGATCATACTTGCAACGTGGTCAAATTACCCTTGAAAAGTTGATAAAATCATCCTCGGGTCCACGTGCCAGAATTTTGAAAATTTTCGAAGATAAAATTTGCCCATGACATCGCGAACTCAAATATATAATTTTTTCTCAATTCCATGTCTAAATTTTGTGGTTAATATCCAAATATACAAGATTTTAGGTTATTCCACCAAAACCCCAATTTCTACTAATTTCCATGTTAAAATTCATAAAAATCATGTATATAACTCATAATTGTAAAGAAATCACTTACCCAATGTGCTCCAAAATCGGTTCCCACAGGTAAAATGAAATGAGATACAGACAAACCCTCATTTAAAGAAGACACTGCCCAACCCTGACTTTCGCACCTGTGGTCCCTTGACTGCTACTGCAGTTCCATAGGTGCGGTCCAACTACCACTTCTGTTTTATTCTACCAAACCCCTCAACTCCACATCTGTGGCCCTCATCCGCTTATGCGCCTCCACGCTCCCTTGTGCGGTCCCACTTCTATGGAACTCGGCCACATCTGTAATCCACGCCTCCCCTAGAAAAAATCCGTTTCTCCGAGTCCTTTTCCGCACATGTGGGCTCGCACCTGCGACCTTCTTCACGCATGTGCGGTTACACCAGATGCCCAACTGCCTCAGCCCTTTCTCAAATTCCATTTATAACAACCCGGCCGGTCGTTTTGAGTACTATCACTCTGTTCAGTAGTCAGAGCTCATGAATAACTTCATTTCAGGTATTATGACTTGTGCGAATGGTCGGAATTTAATTTCGAGAAGTTAGGAGTTGATTTGGGAAGAAAATTCTCATTTCGGGAGCTTAAAGTTGAAAGAATCAACTAGGATTCGAATTTTGAGTAAAGGACCTCAGAATCGGGATCTGAAGGTTCCAGCGGTTTGTATGATGATTTCGCACTTGTGCGTATGCCCAGATTGGGTTTTGGATAACCCGAGAGCATTTTGGCGCCTATTGTGGAAGTGAGCATTTTAGAACGAATTTCTTAAGTTTGGATTGAAGTGCATTTTAGTGTTATCGATGTCCGTTTGGGATTCTAAGACTAGGAATAGCTCTGTATGGTGATTCTAGAGTTGGGAGCACAATCGAAAATGAATTCGGAGGTCTGTAGGTCATTTTGAAGCCATTTGGCTAAAGATAGAAATTTGATGGTTTTTGGGAAGTTTGACTGGAGGTTGGCTTTTTGATATCAGGGTCGGAATCCAATTCCAAAAGTTTGAGTAGGTCCATAATATCAAATATGACTTGTGTGCACAATTTGAGGTCAGTCGGATGTGTTTTGATAGGTTTAAGCATCGAATGTAGAAGTGGGAAGTTGTAAAGTTCATAAAGCTTGGATTGAAGGTTGATTCATGACTTTAGCATTGTTAGATGTGATTTGAGGCCTCGAGTAAGTCCGTAATATGGTTTGGGACTGGTTGGTGTGATTGGTTGGGGTCCCGGGGGCCTCGGGTGTGTTTCAGGTGGTAATCGCGCTCTTATTTGATGTTTTATTGTCATTTCTTTGCACATAAAGGGGTACCATATTAAGCAAATAAGCTCCAAATTAAGTTTTTATTGAACCATTAGATTTGTATCATAATTTCGGAGCCATAGCAAAAAGAATCGTCGAATTTGGACATCGTTTGGCGAAGTTATGCTCATTTTAGTGTCGAGAAAGTGTTGGTTGCTGTCATAACCGCAGAAGTGGAAATTGTCCGCAAAAGCAGAAATTTTCCGCATAAGCGAAACCGCAAAAGCGGAATTTTTTCCGCAAAAGAGAAAACTACTAAAGGCAGAAATTTTTCTTTAAAAATCGAAGTTTGACTCATTTTCACTTCATTTCTTCCATGGGAGCCAATTTTGGAGCAACTTTGGAGTGCCATTTTCATCACCAAGCATGAGCTAAGTGATTTCTACTAGTTTTGAGTATATACAAGGAACCATGGATTTAGACTTGGAAAATTGTAGAAAATTTGGTGTGTTGGTTGAAAACCTAGAAAATTATATTTTTCGAATTTAGCCGCGATTTTGAGTATGCAATTAAGAGAAAAATCATATATTTGAGTTCATAAGGTTATGGGTAACTTTTATCTTCGAGAAATTCCGGATTCCGGGCACGTGAGCCTAAGGGTATTTTGGTTAATTTTTCGTTCGGGGTTAGGAATTGCTACAATGGGACTAGCGATTTGATAAGTTTATGTTGCAGCAATGGTACAAGAAAAGCAAATACGATCATTGTGTGTATTTGTTCAAACATAAATATGGTTCATTTATATATCTTCTCCTATATGTTGATAGTTTCCAAGAATTTGAAAGAAATTGGTAAATTGAAGATTCAACTGAAGAAGGAGTTCGAGATGAAGGATATGGGTGAGGCAAAGAAAATTCTTGTCATGAAGATAATAAGAGATAGACGTTCAAAGAAACTCTGTTTATCTCAGAAAGAATATTTGAAGAGAGTAGTACAATATTTTGGCATAGATGACAAGATTAAGCTAGTTAGTACTCTACTTGCTCCCCATTTTAAGATAAGTATTATTATGTCGTCAAAGGATGAAGGTGAACGAGGGTATATGTGAAAGATACCATACGCAAATGTTGTTGGTAGCTTGATGTATGTAATGGTCTGTACGAGACCTGACATTTCACAAGTTGTTAGAGTTATTAGCAGATATATGCATAATCCAGGAAAGGAGCATTGGCAAACTGTAAAGTGGATTCTACGGTATATTCATATTACTGTAGAAGTTGGGTTAGTTTTTTAGCATAAAGACAATCAATATGTAGTTGGATATTGTGACTTAGATTTTGCAGGTAATCTGGACAAACGAAGATCAACTACTGGTTGTGTGTTTAATTTTGCAAAACCAGTTAGTTGGAAGTCTACTTTGCAGTCAACAGTTTCTTTGTCTACAACAGAGGCAGAGTATATGGCTATTACATAGGCTGTGAAGGAAGCAATTTAGCTTAAAGGACTGCTAAAGGAGCTTCGTGTTGAATAAAAAGGTATCACATTTTTTTGAGATTGTCAAAGTGTTATTCAATTAGCGAAGAACCAAGTTTATCATGCAAGGACGAAGAACATTGATGTTTGGTATCATTTCATATGAGAAATCATAGAAGAAGGTAGAGTCACGGTGAATAAAATTCATACTACAAAGAATCTTGCTGGTATGCTAACAAAAGTGGTAACTGCGGTCAAGTTTCAACATTGCTTGGATGTGATCAACATTGTTGAATATTGAAGATGAAGACACAACCAAAATTTGTTACAGAGAGAAAATCGAAGAGGTAGAATTCGCCAAGGTGGAGATTTGTTCAATATGTCAAATATTTTCATCCCACATATGTGGTGTAAGCTTTTGGTAGGGAAGTTTTTCTATAAAATTCGGCCTAATATTTAGGATTTAAACACACCTCTCATTTGCATTCTTAACTTCTTAAGATATTTGTATCTTCTCTCTTTAGTATTATTTCACTTATATTTTTAGAGTGGAATAAAATATTAGTTGTGTCCGAGGAGTAGGTAAAATTAGCTTAACCTCGTAAATTTTGGTGTTCCTTTTATTGTTGTTTTATTGTCTTATTTATTATTTGGTGACTGCCATAATTTTTGGTATAGTAGTTGTGACTCATTTACGCTATATACATTTGGCTTCCGCAACAAAGGGACATCTCTTTAGTTTCTTTTCGATCTGTGTCAAAAGGTAGATCGTACTACCTCCATCCATCCCTCTCTTGTTGGTGGTCTTTCTCTTTCTTGCAAATCTCGTCATGAGCCCTCCAAAGGTTGGTAATATTTTTTGTGTAATACATGGCATTGCATTCCCCAAAATGAGTAAAGCTGTTATTAAGACGACCCCAGATAGCTTGGGATGAGGTGCAGCTGTTAATATGGGTGGGTTTGCCACCCTCATCAGTCAAATATTTTGTTAGTGATAGTTATAGAATCTATAACCAGCACGAGTATCTCAATAGTTTAATTTATGTAGGTGTATCATACTTCTTAATGTGGTGAACTAAACATTAGATGTCATTACAGTGATATACACTCAACTCTGACTGTAAACTTAGAAGCTTATTGTGGGTTTCTTGTATCTGTGCTATCTGGGTGATGAATCATATTAGTCTTTTACTGCTGAAAAAGAAGCAATACTCTCATCCTTGGCAAGGCGTGCAAAGGTCAGTAGCATCTGCATATACAACTAACGGTGACTAGATAATAAACTAATTTGTTTTAGTGAAGTAGTGGAAGTTACTTTTTTATATCATAAACCTTGCATCTGAAAAGAAGAGTTGGTTAAAGTAAAAAGCAGAAATGATGTCTGAAATTTTCTCAAATAAAAGTCGTCCCAAAATTATTTGCTAGTAGAAAAGAAACTTGTAGCTATAGATCAAATGGATTTTTAATAGATGCTAACTTAAATTGATTAATATGTGTAAAGTGTTATCATGATACACCAATTTTTTTTAATTTATTGTTAGGTTGCACCTTTGAACAATTGGTTTTACTAGCTAATGTAGTAAATGATATATAAGTGTACGCCTTTAAACTTTTTTTTGTTATTTGTTATTTGTTGTAGTTCTTGAGATCTTCGTACTTAGCAATAATCTCAAAATATCTGGTAATATATGTGGGGTAACAAATGTAGTTTTATTTTAAAAAAATAGCACTTTACATGGATTCTTGCAGAAATGTACATAAAAGGTGCTTAACGGTAAAGATGGGAGAGAATGATGGCAATAAGCCCTTTAATTAGGACGATTACTGAAGTAGAAGTTACTCTTCATGAGTGTGATAATGGCTATAATTGCCAATCATGCATGTAGTTTGTTAAAGAAATTCTTGCTTTGCTTTTAAATCACTACTCCACTCACATTATAAAGCTCTAGTTAACTATACTTCATAAGGCAAGTTCCCACAGCAATATAGTTTTCCACAAAAAAGATAAAAGAATTCAAGAAACAAAGTTATAATGTCCTCGACCAATTACTCTGTAAGCTCAAGCTACTGGATTTCATATGTAAAGAGACAAGGATTGCCTGATTCTGAAACTAAATGGTGCTTCTGCTTTCTTGTTTCTCTGATTTTCTTGCTTGCATCAATGTCTGAATTCTGTTCTTTGTACCCTTTTACTGAGAAGAAAGAAGAGAGATCAGGCCTTAAAGTCTTATTACAAGAGGCTGGATTTCATGGACTTAGAATGTTTACGACTTACTTGGTCATCATCTTCATTATTACCACAGATTTCAGGTTTTTCCTGGTCGCTGTTTCAGGTCACGCAACAGGAAGATTTGTTTGTAAGGTATACCAATATCATAATGATCAAGCAATGAGCGTTGAACTACCATCTGATTTAGTAATCAAAGTGTGATTGGTACATTGGTGAAGTTCAGCTCTACACATACTTGTATACTCTTACTATTTATATACTTTATTATTGGATATATATACAATTTATATACTTTATTTGTATTTCAACTTTACCATGTGTCACAACCCGAAGTTTTCACCCCTCGGGACTATGATGGCGCCAGAGACGGATTTAGGAATTGAAGTGTATGGGTTCCTAGTTCCTATCACAACTTTAAGTAAATATATCATACTAGCCGAACTAAGAAACAAGTATCAATATTCAACATATATTTACAAAATAACAAAATACTTCAAGACAACATATAAATATAAATATTCTCATTACGATTGTACTCGGCGACTTGTCATGTTTTGAATATGATCAATGATCGCATCATTAGGTACACTTTAAAATACTTTATCCTCTATATAACAAACTAAACAATCATTCAAAAATTTATCACCAATTCTGCTTCACAAGTCACTTTTAATGCACTTCATCGAAGAAAAATCCCTTTCTACCATTGCAGTAGCGACAAGCAATATCAAACTTAACTTCACAAGCAAATAAACAAGTCTCCAAGTCATGTGCAAATTTGTTTTAACCATTGTCTCTGAAAGATCTCCAACGCTTTTTAAGTTAGAGAATTCATTGCCCGCCTCTCACACATAGTCAATATAGATGTCAAGCTCAAAACCAAGATCATCAACCATAGAATTAGTGAACTCATTTGGATAGTGGTTGCAAGTTTCGTAATCCTGTCTTTATCATAATTTGCAAAAGAATTATCTGGACTCAAACTAGCCATACCAAGAAGTAGATCAGTATTCACTTCACTGAAACGACTGTTAAGCTCCAATAGTTGCAAATCAATAATATTATAGAAAACCTCTACACACAAATGATAAAAATATGTAACACTTGATTTCTTACGCTTAGACTTTCCACGAGAATAGTTCATATTCATTCGGGGATTACATTATCATGCTTGCCATAAAATAAACAGACATCTTTTACCAAAGAATTCCATCATGATTCTCTCATACCTTGCAATTGTCTCTTTGCAAAACCAACAAGCTTCATGGCACTTACAATATCTTGATCTTTTTTTTTTTTGCGAAGCTATATTTAAATCATATGTAAGTTCCAACACTTTCAACATTAAATGCAACATATACACAAACTCATATGATCTTATATCATCCACTAGACTTTTTGCCATTGATCTCTCATGATAATTTGAACCATTAATTGCAAGAGGTCCAAGCACATGAACAATTGATGAGAATAAACTAATATTCCACTGTATTTTTTTTTCTCTTTGATATCAACTTAACTAACTAGCTAGGAGTCAAATCACAATCTATGCAATTTCACCATTTATTAACTGGAAATGAACTTTAGGCTTTAGCTATTTATTTTCTCAAACCCTCTCTATTCATGAGAGGAAAACAATAAAAAAAGAATAAAGAGGAGGAACGAAATCAAAATACGTGTTGCAATGGAGTGAAAATAAGTGAAGAAGTTAAAACTAGCTTTTAATTTTGAGTGATTGCTTAAAATAGAGGCATTGAATTTGAAGAACATATTTCGAGTAGTTGAGTTGATGCCGCTGGAATGGGATTTGGGAATTGGACAATTGGTAAGAAAAATGGAATATTTCTTTTTCCTGATGGTACACCTTTCAATTTAGTGTCTTTACTTTTTATTATTTTAGTTAAACAAACATAGCAGGTGTCTTTACTTTTTATTATTTTAGTTAAACAAACATAGCAAAGTTGAAAAGCTGGTCATAAAGTCAAAAAAGCTGGTAAGAAAATACATAATCGAACTTGCATCGTGGGTTTGGAAAACTTAGTATGGGTTCCTCACCTTACAATTGAACCAACAAGACATTTTGTTATTGGGATCCTACATAAAAATTATTATACATTTAATAGATTTCTTAATATAAATATAGGGTCTACACAAAAGCTATTGTGTTCCCCGGAACTCATACCTATAACTGTAGATATGCCTCTGGATGGCACCTAATATTTTACTTGTTATTGAAGCCAATGTCAGATATAGTTATTAGCCATTTTTTATAATTCAATTTTAATGAAAATAGATAAAATGAATAAACAGAAATAGAGAGTTTAAACAAAAATAACACCACTATTGAGATACAATTCTAGAACTGGTGTCACAAGTACACAAGCGACTAGAGTACATGAAATAAACAGCTAAATTAATATAGAAGGGGACTTGAGGGATGCGAATGACGTGCAGTTGTACTTAAAGTCTCCATCAAGCACCAGATCCAAGCAATCTATTGTCCACCGCTAGGACCGATTCCAAATCTGCACAAGAAGTACATAGTATAGTATGAGTACAACCGAGCTAATGTATCCTGTAAGCACCGAGTATAACCTCAACAAAGTAGTAACGAGGCTAAGGCAGGTCACTTACAACAACCTATAATAATAATAATAATAATAATAATAATAATAATAATAATAATAATAATAATAATAATAATAATAATAATAATTGAAATCTACCAAAAAATTGTTAAATCTATAAACAAACAAATAATTGAAAATAATTTATTTTTTTTAGAATCAGATCCCAAATTTTATGGCTAAACAGGAGCTAAATAAGACAGTTTTCGGAGTTACCATCAAACCGATATCATTGGGGAAAGGAAGAGTCAAAGATGGGGCATCTTCAATTCCAAAATGAGTCTTTTATATCCACTTCCAGACGGTGTATATGGGCAACATTCTACGAAGCATTTCACATTTCTCCAAAAGTGACCCTTGTTTTGTGCTGACATACTCTTTCCCGTTTAATCTATATTATACTAAAAATACGAATACCCTTAGCGAAATATTATTTGTCATTTTTATATTTTGTTAAGTGTACTTTAAATGGAATAAAATTGTAAATACAAATAAATTTATTTATAGCAAAATATAAATTGTCATAAGACAAAAGGAAAAGAAGAAGTGGGAAACGTTCCTAAAATAATTAGTTCCATACGCAGAAGATTGTCTGTAGTTTAAAAAAAGGAAGAAAAATATATAGGATCTTATAACATAAACCTTATATATATATATATGACAAGAGGGGTTGCTCTGATGATAGTAAGCAACCTCACTTCCAACCGAGAGGTTGTGAGTTTGTCTCCCCAAGAGCGAGGTGGGTAGTTCTTGGAGGGAAGGATGCCGAGTCTATTTGGAAACAGGACTCTCTACCTTAGGGTAGGGGTAAGGTATGCGTACAGCCTACCCTCCCCGTACTCCACTAAGCGGGATTATACCAGGTTGTTGTTGTTGTTGTTGTTATATATATATATATATATATATATATATATATATATATATATATATATATATATATATATATATATACTAGTGAATTTATCCGCGCTTCACGCGGCAATTAAAAAACCTAAATAGTCTTACTTTAATAAATATTTTGAATTTTAAATCCGAATAGATATTATTTCAAGTTTCAAACTATTTTATCAGTAACACTTAGATTTGTATTTTGCTCTAATATCAATCAAGATACAAACATATTGATTGGCCTAAGATATCAATCAAGATACAAACATAATGATAAGTGATGTACTTATCGGTAACACTTAGGTTTGTATTTTGCTCTAAGATATTATTTCAAGTTTCAAACTATTTTATCAGTAACACCATATAACATATCGATTGGCCTATCTATAATTGATAGTATATATAAGAGTATTACTTTCCACAAGAGTAAAGAAGCGAAAAATAAAACAATTCATAACCTTGAAATATTAAAAAACTTTCAAATGCACAGTAGGGTTAATTAAGCTTGCTACCTCATTTTTAATGTCTAATAAATAGCGCTCCCTAATTTATAATTCCATAATCTTGGCTTGCCAAAACTTTTGAGCAGTACCCATAAAAGCAATAATGTAAAGACATTGGGGGTAAGTGATTGGAGCTTCACATTTTCGCTGAACAACTATCTTTTTCACTCAATTCCTTCTAGAAAAAGAAAACTCTTGCATTATCCATTTATGACTAAATTTATGTGGAAACTGGTCAATGCACAATCCAACCAATGGAATTACCAAAATGATTTTATGAAATAAATTTAAACATATCATAAATTTAATTTGATATAGAAAGGAACAAATGTTACAAAGTTAAACTCTTGGAATCTATATATATGTATAATTGTGGGAATGGGAAAAGTTATGTGGCATATCTCAAATGCTAGGAATTATATTTATCTTTTTTCTCCTTTTTTTTTAAGTTTTCTCAAATTTTAATAGTTAAAACTCAAATCACACCCCTGCATTTAAACTCTTAATTACATACGCCTATGTTCAGTTAAGAAATCAAAAGTGAGGTCCCTTCACTAATAATTAAATATTTTAAGTATTAATTACAGTTAAATGGTAAGAGAAACATCCGTTTCCAAAATAAAAAATCAGTTGTAGTTTCATAGTAATAATTAAGAAAGAGAAATGCACCGTTTTCAAATTTTATACCCAAAACTTTTGACTTTTCAACTACCACATTTAAAGGTAAATCATCCTTTACTATTTAATTTTCTCCTTCACCAGTGAAGAATGGAAATACACTTCAAATCTTTTCACCGTCTTTCTATTTTTTCTCTAATTCTCTCTAATATTTTTTCTAATTTTGAGGTTGCTTTACTTTTTCACCAAAGAATTTTGGTTAATTAGGATTAGTTTAGTGGATTTGCTAAATTTCGTAGGTGATAGTTTATTACTTACTGATTTTGCTTTTTTTTTTTTGCAGATTTACAGCTTATGGATTTCGCTAACTGGTAACTATGCACTGCAATTAATTTTTTTGATCTTACCATATGTAATAATATGAAAGTTGATGTATCGACGGTTGTAACCCTTCCTTTTATCCCATGATCTTCTCCGTCTTTCATCATTGTGTGTTTTCTCTATCTCTTATTTATGTAAGCATCGTTCAATCTCAAATTGTCATATGACTTTTACCGTGATCAAATCAATTTCAAGAGACTCCTTCATTCAGATTGGATATTTTGATAACATGAATTTTATGAAAATTAAATATGCAGGCGCTGAAAAATAGGATGTTATGAAATGGTAAGAGAAATTAACTTGGTGATGCACACTATTCTTAGTTTTGTATTTTAATGTTACAATTTGTCTAGGTGTTTGCAGAGCTGAGAAAGGAACTTTAATTTTGTTATTGAAAATTTGAGGAAAAAATTTAAATTTATCTTTTAATGTTATATAAGTTGCTTGAGCATATAAATAAAGAGAAATTCTACGTTGTATTTTGTGTTTGAGGTAAATTATTGGTCAATTTATTTCTTAAGGTAAACTTACCTTCAATTTTCATGCAACCAGTACGGACACATATGTTAGTAAATTTTTTTATATATATAATATTCGTAAAATTAAAAGTTCCGTTTCATTTTTTTTTTCGCAGTGAAAAACTACTTAGTAGTTGATACGGACGACTTTACTAACGGCTTATCCAGTATGAATCTCAGTTAATTAGATTAGTAAAGTACAATAATAATGTTGCGATTGCAGAATACGTTCAAGATAAGATTGTTGAAAAAATATTATTATCTTGATAATTCATTGAATGCTTTTGAGATATATATGTGATATTATTTTATAAAAATATGATGATGTCTATTAAACTATATGTAATCAACTTTAAGGACTGCGCGAAGTACGGACAAATTAACTAGTTCTTAGAATAATTAAGATAAAAGAAAAAGTATATATACGAAAAATAAAACAAAAAGATACTTTTAGGAAAATGAAAGAAGAAGGAATTAATTAGAAATTAAAAAAAATGATAATACCAATTTTTTGAGTTAACCTCTGCTTCATTCTTCCTCCCAAGCTTGTTAACAACTTCTTCCCTTCTCAAATCATAAACCAAATCCTTCCTTAAAGATATTATTTTCAATCAACACCTAGAATTATATTGATGGCAAATGTAATATTGTATTTCATGAATTCTCTACATCGATCAATGATCTCTTAGCAGTAAAAAGTGAAATGCTCGACACTAAAAATCATGAGATACCTTCTTTAGTTCCTTACAAACTCACTTGGGTACAAAATTTCTTAAATTGGAGGCATCGAAATGCAGGGCTATAAAAGTTTGTGGACCTTTTTAATTTGGAGAACGTTGTTATCGACTCATAAACATGCGAATGAAGAATATATAATGAATCGTGAGTCACCATTATAATATGTTCAAAGTAAACATGAAACAAAAGCGAATTCTTACCAACATTAATTTTAGTGACGAAGATGGAGTAGAAACCTTATGGAGGCAATACGATGGTTGCTTAAGGATATTTTCTATATATAAAATGAAATACCCTTCCCTTTTAAAACTGGAGAAACTGAAAGACCAAAGGTTTTATGAGTATGACAAAAATTTGAAATGATACCTTTCTCCCTCATTCCTCATTATTATGGAGATACCGTTACAGCTTACAAGACTAATTTTTTAATGTAATAATTAGTTGTTGTATTAAAATGAGTGAAGAAAATCAACAAAAAAATGAGGTAAAAGATAAATGCATTCCCTGGCATATAAAGCCTACTACGTCACTTGTTTATTCCCCGTCATTAATATATATATAGATATATCCCTACGAAAGAGAAGTTAAAATTGTGTGATTTCAAAAGGAAAAAAGAATACGAGAAGATTGGTAGGGAACTTATTACACTATTTAATATCGTTATTAAACAGGTTAATGACTGTGTATTCTCCATGAACACTATGGTTTATATCATGATTGGTTACTGTATTCATCAACATAATTTAGATTTTAGATAAGGAGAAGTGAAAAATTATTAAATTTTAGAATTATTTCATTATTTTGGCCAAAGATACATATCGGTTGTTACTTATCATCACGTGATTTATTTGACATGAGTTCATCGAGGATAAAGTCGAGAGTGATCCTTCTCGGATGCTACTTAATTTGAGTATTTGGAGCAAAGATAAACATAGTATGAAAACTAAGTAAGTGAGTGTTGTTTTATTCTACGGTTTTATTTCCTTTTTGCTTATTCTATCATACTTAATATTAACAGTTAATATATGTCAAAGATTTTTATGAAGAAAGATTGTGATTTCTGAAGAAGTTAAATATTCCTAATTGTTATGGGTTGAGGTAAGATTTATCATTTTTATCTTGTAATAAAAGAAGGTTTTTATATTAGATAAAATAATAATCTAACTTATTTAAGGTTTTTATATTAGACAAATAAATATTTTAAGTTAATTTTTTAATATGTAAGAATAGTCATTTAATTCCTTTCCTAATATTTCAAATAATTATTTAATTATTTTTCTAATATTTAAAATTTTGATATGAAAAATCATATCATTAATTTTAGTACTTTCAATTTCTTTCCAATTTTAGTGGTCCTTCACGTCATCAACTACATTTAGATAGCATTTTTAAGTGTCTTGTTTTATTTTTCCGACTATTAGTTTAGTAATCCTTGTTTTTTCGTTTCTTTCTTTAGGAATTCTTATTTTCCTTTTCTTTTTTCAATTTTAGGAGTTCTTTTTTAAGGTTTATGAGTAGTTTTGTAAATAATAAAATAGTCATTTAATTATTTTTCTTATGTTGTAAAATTTGAAAATTAAATAAAGTATTGGTTATTAAATCATGCTTGAGAGTAATCTCAAAATTCCTTAATTTCAAATTTTCTAAAATTTATGTATCAAGCTTAACTAAAAAAATTTAATTTTAAGAATATGAAAGAAAAAGAATATCTGGTACATTAATGATACTACTGAAGTAAAAATCAAAAGTAAAATGCCATGGTGATTTTTTAATTCTTTTGAGCATAAAATTCTTATTAATTAATAATTATAATTACAAACATACAGTTAAACTTAGGATGAGCTAATATTAAGTTGAATCAACAACAATAATTTATTTTCTTTAATGTTAAGAATAATGATTAAGTCCTTGAATCAATTTAACCAAAACAATCTTTGATTGATTGATGTTCCAAAAAAAAACCAGTCATCTTTTTTTAAATTTATTATATAAATAAATCAGTATAATATAGTACTAAAAGCCAAATTGGTGCAACTGCAATCTTTATGCAATAAGGATAAAACAAATTAAAATAATACTAAGTGAATTGTGAATAATTTTCTTTTCGTACTCACTTTAACAAATGACAACTCCTTATATTTTTCTATTCATTAAGTTACTTATTGTTTAATATTAACTTAGTGTAGTTATTTTAAAAATTAATGTATGTTTTTTACTTCTCCTTCCGATTTACCATAAATGTCCTATTTACTTTTAGCACGTCCTTTAAGAAAATACTAAATTCTATATAAAATACTTATTATGACTACTACTCCTACTTAAATATTTAATATGAGGAGTAAGAAAACTTTTTAAAGATATGTACATAGGGGTTATTTTGTAAAAACAAATTGGATTCTTTCTTGATTACATAATTGAACACTTATTTTGAACCAAAATAAAAAAGTAAATTGAACATTTATTGTGAACCGAAGGGAGTAATTGGCTCTAGACACATATTTTAAACCCAATTTACCTATTCTTTTCGTACACATATTTCATTAATTGACGCTAGGCACACGTGCAACGTACGTACACTAGGACTAGTTAATTAAATGAGAATCCAAAGGAACAGCTAATAAGCTTTATCATCAAACCGAATATCTAAAATCAAGAACCAAAAGGAGGTTCATGAACAACTTATATATCCATAGTGTTAGCGTACCTATTGTATGTGCTCAAGATATGAGAAAATGTCTTTAGTGCATTATTTCACCAGAAAATAGAAATTTCGATCAAAACTTTTTTAGAAGTACTCGGGTTGATAATTAAAAAAAAAATATTTTTACAATGAGAAAGGAAAATTAGAGGAAGAAATAGCAAAGCAATCAATATAAAGCAAAAGTAAATAAGTGTATTCCAGTAATAATCAGAACGTATCTATACAAATGAGGACATTTCTCTTCCTTTTATAGTTATTTCTAAGTACAACGTCTCTTCCCGCTAGTAATCGAGACATTATGAGCATTTTATGACATTAATAACAAGTTATAATTGGCAATCGTGACCGTTTCGGTAAGATTCTGTGATGCTTCTAATTTCATGCTCATTAATTGAATATTAATGAATCTGAACTTTTTGCTGTCTTGATTCATTCCACCAGTGTCTCTTCAAATTATGAAGTGACTCGAGCATTTATTTCTTCTTTTCTCTTAGAAGTTTTGCTTATACCTATCAAGACTCGCATCTCTTTAAGTACTATTCTCCAATTGTCGCTGTTCTAATGATCCATGTGTCTTGCCATATCAGCTACATAATTAATTTCTCGTATAATATTTATTTTTTCCAATACAGATAGTCCCTTCACTTGCCAATTATTCATCAATTGAATAATTGAAAAGTGGATCTTTTTTATGGCAAGAATTTTTTCCGTCGTTTCCCACGTATCATTATACCTTCTTTTAAATTTATGCGTCGTATGTCACTTCTATTTAATGCATGTGACACACGCCAGTCATCGATTGGCTCTGCAACTCTGCAGCAGGTTTTAGGGCTTTTTTGTGGCTGCTACAGTCACGAAGTGCCAGTTTTTATAATGACGTCTCCATCATTACCTTTTTTGTGTGATGCTTGCTTCTGCATAACTACATCTTTTGCCTTTACTTTTACCAAAATAACTTTCTTCGGTGTCCCTTATTCATACCTTATTCTCGTTTTTCTACGCGTTCTACTTCTCCCTACAATTATGTCTTCTTCAAACCTGATCCTCAAAAAGTTCTTGTCGTAGACGAACTTTCTCTTACTCCTACCAAAAGTAGGAGAGGTGGTAGGTTGTGTAGTTTAGGAGCAGTGTCTGTATGGGGTTCTTCTCGAACTATCTGTTCCTCCATCATATTCTAGAATTAGGACTTCTTTTTCTCATAGATCTTCCGCTAAAAATAGAGACACTAGTGAACCAATACGTGAACCTTCGGTTGATGAAATCATCCCTGCTGAACTTTCCTTCTATTTCGATAGAGAATCGATTAAAAATCTTTACTTCGATGACTTCTCATGATCGGCCTTATGTTTTCCCCTCCCAAATTACTGAGGGTTTGATTTCTTGTCACGACCCCAAATCCAGTCGTGATGGCGCCCAGTACATTGCTAAGCCAGCCTGACCAATCAATATCAACAACGGAGCTAGAAGCTCTCTTTAACCCATTTAAGCATTTCAAAATACGAAACAATAGTAATACTTATACCAACAACGGGGAGACCAAGTCCCAAAATATACTAACTCCCATAGACCGAAGGGTCAAGAGTCATGAGCCTCCACTGAACATGAGTGTATAAAGGTTTACAAGATACTAAGTGCGGAAAGAAATGTCAATACAAAATCAAAAGACAATAGAAAGGAATATCGGGTCCTGCGGACTCTGCAGCTACCTCGTATATCCCATAGATGTCGCACAGCTACTGGATCACTGCTGAGAGGTACCTGGATCTGCACACAAGGTGCAGGAGTAAAATGAGTACCGCCAGACTCAGTGGTAATAAACAAGGGTAAGACAGCGCAGATAAGAAATTAGCAATAAAGCACTATGTAAAACTATAATCACCACCCTGTCATAGAATCAATATTCACCGTACCGTTCCAACAAATACCAATAATAGCATAACAGTCTAGCCGATGTAGCTAAATGCAATGCAATGCATGATATGACCGCTACATCGCGTAGACCGACTCCAATTTTGGGTACCCGTGCTCACTGTGGTTCAGACTCCTGAGGGCTCCTACAGCCCAAGCACATCTCATAGAGATATTCTCGCGGCGTGCAGTCCGATCCAACATATATCCTGCTGCGGCGCGCAGCACTCGATCCACTACTAGTCGACTAATATGCAGATACAGCTCGCGAGCTCAAAAGTAGTTTTTGAAAACTCTTTTTATCATTTTTCAGCTGAAAACAAGAATATCAAGTTCCGTAGATTGGAATTAGCATAATAACAAGAATAGCTCTGACTAGTAGTAAACTAGCATGTCTCATATGATAAGACAACGATAATGATCCTCGCGGATCCAATAATCGGCTCACAGCCTACAATATACTCAACCGCCCAAGAATGAGGTTCAACGGCTCGAGAATAGCCAATAATACAAGATCAACAGGTTGGACTAATATATAGTTCTAGCTCAAGATCGACCCCGCACTCTCAAGAGTAGTGCGTGTCTCGCCGCTATACAACATACAAAGTGGTATACCGGGTTTCGAACCCGCTGTCATCACCCACATCTATTACTCACCTCAATACGGCGCGACGACTACTCCGCAATGCCCTTGCCGCGAAAATCAAGCTCCGCACGCGTAGAATCTGATCAAATACAGTAGAAATACAACAAATTAGGCCAACGGGACGACACCCAATCAATATAACCCAATTTACATCAAAATTCCTAAAGTTGTCAAAACCCGACTTTCGGCACGCTTGTCGAAAAATTACAAAAGTTACATATTCGAAATCCTCATCTCGATACCGAGTCTAGGCATATAAAATTTACCAAAATCGGACTCCATTTGCCCACTCAAATCGTTGTTTTTCTTCAATTTAGGCTTAGGGCTCAAACCCACCTTTAATCTTCCATTTACATAAATTTAACCCATGATTTCATGTTAAAATGATGTAATTAAACCACAAAACTTACCTCCAACGAATCCCCGATGAATTACCAGCAATTCCCGAGTTTCTCTCTCTAGAACTCAAAAATGGCGTTTTGGGTTAATGAACCCGTGACTGGTTCTGTTCTGGTTTTAATTTCACTGCCAGACCAATCCTTCTATGCGATCGCAATGACCCTATGCGATCGCATAGAGTTAATTTCCTGCCAATTTCCCCTTCTATGCGATCGCAATGCACCTCCGCGATCGCATAGCACAACCTTCCATGCCTCATCTTTTCTTTTCTGCGATCGCAGCACTGGTTATGCGATCGCAATGTACAGTCTGATAAGCCTATGCGATCGCACCCCTTGCTATGCGATCGCATAGCACATTTTTCTCACTCCTCCAAGCTCTTCTATGCGATCGCAATGACTTTATGCGATCGCATAGAGTAATCACTGACTGCAATTTTCTGCAGCAACTCCATGATCAAAATTTGCCCGTTAGGCATCCAAAAGTGATCCCGAGACCCCCGGGACCTCAACCAAAGCCACCAACACATCTTAATACCTTATTCAAACTTACTCCAATCCTCAAAACGCGTCTAACAACATCAAAATCCATAATTCACATCGAATTCAAGCCTAAATTCCTTAAAACTTTCCGAATTACACATTCGATCAAAAACCCGACCAAACGACGTCCGAATGACCTGAAATTTTGCAGGCACATCCAAAATCACCTAACGAAGCTACTGCAACTGTCGGAATTCCATTCCGACCCCCGGATCAAAATCTCACCTACCGTTCGGATTTCGCCAAAATTCAACCTTAGCCAATTCAAGCCTATTTCTACACCGGGCCTCCAAATTCAATTCTGATTGTTCCCCTAAGTCACAAATCACCTCCCAGAACTAATCGAATCATCAGAATCCGATTCCGAGCCCTCTAGATAAATAGTCAACTCCCGGTTGACTTTCCTTATTCAAGTTTCCTTCACAAAGGCTATATGCCTCATTTCCAATCCCAATCACTCCTAACTCACCCGATAGACTCTAACACTGATATAAAATCATAAAACATGTATTTACAACATAACGGGGTGGTAATTCCCGTGACGACGGGCCGGGTCGTCACATTCTCCCCCTCTTAAGCAAACGCTCGTCCTCGAGCGGGTCAAGAAACATACCTGAAGTCTCAAACAAGCGAGGATATTTGCTCCACATCTCCCGCTCG
This sequence comes from Nicotiana noctiflora, assembly GCA_032618575.1. Classification (NCBI taxonomy): domain Eukaryota; kingdom Viridiplantae; phylum Streptophyta; class Magnoliopsida; order Solanales; family Solanaceae; genus Nicotiana; species Nicotiana noctiflora. The sequence continues at coordinate 38,462 of JASVEL010010917.1, forward strand.
ATCTCCCAAGTGGCCTCCTCCACGGGTCGACCTCTCCACTGAACCTTAACTGATGCAATCTCCTTAGACCTCAATTTTCTTACTCGACGTCCCAAAATGGCAATAGGCTCCACATCATAGGATAGATCACCATCAAGCTGAATGGTGCTGAAGTCTAATACATGAGACGGATCTCCAATGTACTTCCGGAGCATAGACACATGGAATACTGGATGAACGCTGGATAAGCTGGGCGGCAAGGCCAACTCATATGCCACCTCTCCAACTCTCCTAAGTATCTCAAAAGGACCAATGTACCCGGGACTCAACTTTCCTTTCTTCCCAAACCTCATGACACCCTTCATAGGTGAAATCTTCAACAATACTCTGTCACCAACCATGAAAGACAACTCTCGAACTCTACGGTCCGCATAACTCTCTTCTGGCAAGACTGTGCTGTACGAAGTCTCTCCTGGATCAACTTCGCTCTATCCAGAGCATCCTGGACTAACTCAGTCCCTATCAATCTATCCTCACCAGGCTCAAACCATCCCACGGGGGACCTGCACCGTCTGCCATACAATGCCTCGTACGGGGCCATCTGAATACTCGACTGATAACTGTTGTTGTAGGCAAACTCAGCAAGCAGTAGGAACTCATCCCACGAACCACCAAAGTCAATCACACATGCTCGCAACATATCCTCCAGAATCTGAATAGTGCGCTCAGACTGCCCGTCTGTCTGGGGGTGAAATGCTGTACTCAACTCAACCCGTGTACCCATCTCTCGCTGAAATGCTCTCCAAAACTGAGAAGTGAACTGAGTACCCCTGTCGGATATGATAGACACTGGGACTCCATGCAACCGAACAATCTCTCGAATAAAGATCGTTGCCAACCGCTCCGATGAGTAGGTAGTACTAACTGGAATGAAGTGAGCTGACTTGGTCAGTCTATCCACAATCACCCATATAGAATCAAACTTCTTCGCCGTCCGAGGGAGTCCAATAACAAAGTCCACAGTGATCCTCTCTCCCATTTCCACTCAGGAATAACAATGCGCTGAAATACACCACCGGGCCTCCGATGCTCGTACTTAACCTGCTGACAGTTGAGGCACCGTGCTACATGTCCGACAATGTCCATTTTCATCTTTCTCCACCAATAGTGTTGTTTCAAATCTTGATACATCTTCGCGTCTCTCGATGGATAGAATACCGTAGCTATGGGCCTCTTCCGCAATCAACTCACGAAGTGCCATCGACATCAGGCACACATATCCGCCATGCATCTTCAATATGCCGTCATTATCAATGGTGACATCTCAGCATCATCATGTCGAACTCGTTCCTCAGATGCACTAAACGTGGATCATCATATCAAGCGCCACTTAATACGATCATATAGAGATGACCGAGATACAACACAAGCTAATACCTGACTTGGCTCCGAAATATCTAACCTCACTAGCTGATTGACTAAGCACTCGAACATCATAAGCAAATGGCCTCTCCTCACTGGAATATATGCCAAGTTTCCCATACTGAACCTCTTCCGGCTCAAAGCATCGGCCACCACATCGTCCTTCCCTTGATGATATAATATAGTAATGTCATAATCCTTCAGCAACTCAAGCCTATCTCCGCTGTCTCAAATTAAGGTCTTTCTGTTTGAACAAGTGCTGGAGACTCCGATGGTCGGGATACACCTCACAAGACACACCATACAAATAGTGCCTCCAAATCTTCAAGGCATGAACAATGGCGTGCTAACTCCAAATCATGAACATGATAGTTCTTCTCATGTGGATTCAACTCGCCGAGAAGCATAAGCAATCACCTTACCTTCCTCGCATCAACACACAACCTATCCCCACTCTGAGGCATCACAATAAACGGTATATGAACCTCGGCTCGATGGCAATACTAACACCTGAGTCGGTCAAGTCTGTCTTCGAGCTTCGAAAGCTCTCCTCAGACTCATCCGACCACACGAACGGTGCACCCTTCGGGTCAATTTAGTCAATGAATAAGCAATGGATGAAAATCCCTGAACAAATCGGCGATAATATCCCGCCAAGCCAAGAAAACTCCTAATCTTTGTAGCTGAGGACGGTCTAGGCCAACTTTGCACTGCCTCTATCTTTTTTCGATCAACCTGAATACCATCACGAGACACCACATGTCCCGGAAATGCTACGGACTCGAGCCAAAACTCGCACTTGAGAATTTAGCATATAGCTTCTCCTCCCTCAATCTCCGCAACACAATACTCAAATGTTGAGCATGCTCCTCCCGACTACGGGAGTAGACTAGAATGTCATCAATGAACACAATCACAAATGAATCCAAATAAGGCCCGAACACACTGTTCATCAGATGCATAAATGCTGCTGGGGCGTTGGTCATCCCAAAAGACATCACAAGGAACTCATAGTAACCATATCGGGTCCTGAATGCAGTCTTCATAATATCCGAGTCCCTGATCTTCAGCTGATGATAGCCTGAACGAAGATCGATCTTAGAAAACAACCTCGCACCCTGTAACTGATCAAACAAATCATCTATGCGCGGTAGAGGGTACTTGTTCTTCACTTGTTACTTTGTTCAATTGCCTATAATCAATACACATTTGCATGGAACCATCTTTCTTTTTAACAAATAACACCGGCGTACCCCACGGGGACACACTAGGGCGGATGAAACCCTTATCCAGAAGCTCCTGAAGCTGCTCTTTCAATTCTTTCAACTCAGCTGGTGCCATCCGATAAGGAGGAATGGAAATGGGCTAAGTGTCCGGCACCAAGTCAATGCCAAAATCAATATCCCTGTCCGGCGGCATGCCCGGCAGGTCCGAGGGGAATACATCTGGAAAATCCCTCACAACCAGTACAGAATCAATGCTAGGAGACTCAGCTCCCACATCTCTCACAAAAGCTAAGTACGATAAACACCCTTTTTCAACCATCTTTCTGAGCTTTTAGGAACGAAATAACGCGGCTAGGGACGAAATCGGTCGAACCCCGCCACTCAATCTGAGAAATACCAGGAATGGCCAACGTAATCGTCTTAGCATGACAGTCCAATATAGCATGATACGGAGACAACCAGTCCATACCCAATATAACATCAAAGTCCACCATCCCCAACAATAACAACTCTGCCTGGGTCTCCAGACCCCCAATAGATATAACACAGGATCTATAGACATGATCCACAATCGTATCACCCACGGGGGTGGATACATGAACAGGCAAATCAAGACTACCACGAGTCGCACCCAAATAATGTGCAAAACAAGAGGACACGTAAGAATATGTGGATCCCGGATCAAATAGAACGTAGGCATCTCTGTGACGATAGAAATGATACCCGTAATCACCGCATCGGAGGCAACCGCATCACGCCCGTCAGAAGTGCATAGAACCGCGCCTCGCCTCCACCAGATCTCCTCGCCTCTCGGGCGACCACGAGAAGACCGACCTCCACCTCTACTAGACCGAGATGGTGCCAAGAGTAGGGTCGATCCTCTCGCCGAGTCCTGTCCCTACGGAGTCGAGGGCACTGCCTCCTCACGTGGCCAAACTCACCACACTCATAACATGCACCTGGTGCCGGAGAAGTAGGTGTTGCACTCTGGGCTAGAAGGGCACTAAGCGATGACTGACCCTATTGAAACCCTCGTCGACCACGACCATAAGAACCTTCGCTCGCTCGTGCGGCACTCGAACGAGAAGGTTCAGATGAGCGACCTCCGCTCGTCGGGAATGCTCTTCGGATCGAGCACCACCGAAATCACCGTAACCACGAGGCCTTCGCCTCTCGCTCTCTTCTTCGCGACGATCCACCTCAACTGAGCATGCCATATCAACAACTCGCTCAAACGATGATGACGAACTCGCCGTCGGTCATAAGAATACGGACGAGTAGTCGAGGCCATCAACGAACCTCTCGATATTCTCCCGATCAGCTGGGATCATCCATGTGGCACGCCTAGCCAACCGAGTGAATCTAAGCTCATACGGGGTCACAGACATGTCGCCCTGAATCAACCACTCGAACTGGCGACGTAGCTCTTCGCGACGAGACCGAGGTACATATTTCTCTAGAAAGAGAGTAGAGAATCGCTGCCATGTGAGAGGTGCCTCTTGCAGGCCTACGCCTTTCAAACTCCTCCCACCAATCAAACGCGGACCAATGAACCGAAATGTAGTAATGAAACTCCACCGGACTCAAGAATACCACCAGTACGTAGATCTTTCGACACTTATCCAAGAAACCTCGGGCATCTCGCTCAACGCCACCGAAACGGGTGGTCAAGTCTCACCAAATCTCTCAAGACGACGCTCGTCATTATCGGCATAACCTCGAACCATATTCTTCGAGTCGGAGTCGGTGCATCCGGAGGAATAACCGCAGCAACCACCTGAGCGGGGACCGCCTCATGTTCAAGTCCTCAAACAACCGGTCAGTAGCGTAGTTGCAGGTGGTCCGTCGACCACCCCCGACCGAGATGTCGCACAAGCAGCGTAGCCGAAACTACCTCGAGCCAAACCGAACACACCGATAATATTTGAGCAAGAGTCTCTTGAACACCAGGAATAGCAACAGATATAGTCCGCCTCAACTGGGACCGCCGGAGCATCAACCACCGGGGTCGCTCCGAACCGGTACAACAGCGTGGTCACTCGGCATCGCTCGACCGCTCTACTTTCACCTCTAGCACGACCGCGCCCACGGCCTCTAACAAGGTGGCAACGGAGGTCGTCCACCTCGTCCCGATAGCTCGCGTTCTCGCCATCCGCGAGAGAATAGAATATAGAAGTTCAGTTCTCAGAACACAAGATCGCACGACAGAGTTCAAGAAAAGTGAAGTTTTCCTAAAGCTTCGCAGCCTCCCGAGGATAAGTACAGGCGTCCCCGTACCGATCCACAAGACTTCACTAACCGGCTCAAAACTCTTGAGGCCTAGTAAACCTAGGCTCTGATACCAACTTGTCACGACCCCAAACCCGGTCGTGATGGCGCCCAGAACACTGCTAGGCCAGCCCGACCATTCAATAGCATTCATCGAGCTAGGAGCTCACTTTACCCAATTTAAACATAACAAAATAAGTCAATGAAGACAGAAATACCAATACGGGGATCAATCCCCAAACTGTACAACTCCCATAGACCGAAGGGTCAAGAGTCATAAGCCTCTACCGATAACATGAGTGTAATAATGGTTTACAAGATACCAAGTGCGGAAAGAAATAGCAAATACAGAATCAAAAGAAAGTAGATAGGAATATCGGGCGGACTCTGCAGCTACCTCGAATATCCTACAGAAGCCGCCTCGAACAGCTACCGGATCGGGACTGCTGAGAGGTACCTGGATCTGCACACAAGGTGCAGGGAGTAAAATGAGTACTGCCAGACTCAGTGGTAATAAAAAGGGGTAAGATAGCGTAGATAAGAAATCCACAATAAAGCACTATGTAAAGCTGTAACCAATGCCCTGTAACAGAATCAATATTCACTGTACCTGTACCAACAATTACCAATAAATAGCATAACAGCTAGCAGATGTAGCTAAATGCAATGCAATGCATGATTTGACCGCTACGGCGCGTAGCCCGACTCCAATTTTGGGTACCCGTGTCACTGAGGGGGTTCAGACTCCGGAGGGGCTCCTACAGCCCAAGCACATCTTATAGAGATATTCCTGCGGCGCGCAGTCCGATCCAACATATATCTCATTGCGGCGTGCAGCCCGATCCACTACTAGTCAGCTAATATGCAGATACAGCCTCGCAGGCTCAAAAGTAGTTTTTGAAAACTCTTTTATCATTTTTCAGTTAAAAACAGTAATACCAAGTTCCAGAGATTGGAAATAGCATGATAACAGAAATAGCTACGGACTGGTAGTAACTAACATGTCAATATGATAAGACAATGATAATGATCCTCGCGGATCCAATAACTGGCTCACGGCCCACAAGTATACTCAACCGCCCAAGAAGGGGGTTCCTCGGCTCGAGAATAGCCAATAATATAGTATCAACAGGTCGGACTAATATATAGTCTCCAGCTCATGATCGACCCCGCACTCTCAGGAGTGTGCGTGTCTCGCCGCTATACAGCGTCACAAAGTGGTATACCGGGGTTTCGAACCCGCTGGTCATCACCCACATCTATTACTCACCTCAATACGGCGCGACGACTACTCCACAATGCCCTTGCCACGAGAATCAAGCTCCGCACGCGTAGAATCTGATCAAATACAGTAGAAATACAACAAATTAGGCCAATGGGACGACACCCAATCAATATAACCCAATTTACATCAAAATTCCCAAAGTTGTCAAAACTCGACTTTCGGTACGCTTGTCGAAAAATTACAAAAGTTACATATTCGGAATCCTCATCTCGATACGAGTCTAGGCATATAAAATTTACCAAAATCGGACTCCATTTGCCCACTCAAATCGGTGTTTTTCTTTAATTTAGGCCTAGGGCTCAAACCCACCTTTAATCTTCCATTTACAGAAATTTAACCCATGATTTCATGTTAAAATGATGTAATTAAGTCACAAAACTTACCTCCAACGAATCCCCGATGAATTACCAGCAATTCCCGTGAGTTTCTCTCTCTAGAACTCAAAAATGGCGTCTTGGGTATATGAACCCGCGACTGGTTCTGTTCTGGTTTTAATTTCACTGCCAGAACTATTTCTTCTATGCGATCGCAATGGACCTATGCGATCGCATAGAGTTAAGTTTTTCAGCCGATTTTCCCTCCTATGCGATCGCATAGTACAAACTCCCAGGCCTCATTTTTTTTTCTTCTCTACGATCGCGGCACTTGGTATGTGATCGCACTGTGCAGTATAATAAGCCTATGCGATCGCACCTCTCGCTATGCGATCGCATAGCACATTTTTTCACCCCTCCAATCTCTTCTATGCGATCGCAATGACTTTATGCGATCGCATAGAGTAATCACTGACTGCAATTATCTGCAGCAACTCCATGATCAAAATTTGCCCGTTAGGCATCCAAAAGTGATCCCGAGACCCCCGGGACCTCAACCAAAGCCACCAACACATCTTAATACCTTATTCAAACTTGCTCCAATCCTCAAAACGCGTCTAACAACATCAAAATCCATAATTCACATCGAATTCAAGCCTAAATTCCTTAAAACTTTCCGAATTACACATTCGATCAAAAACCCGACCAAACGACGTCCGAATGACCTGAAATTTTGCAGGCACATCCAAAATCACCTAACGAAGCTACTGCAACTGTCGGAATTCCATTCCGACCCCCGGATCAAAATCTCACCTACCATTCGGATTTCACCAAAATTCAACCTTAGCCAATTCAAGCCTATTTCTACACCGGACCTCCCAATTCAATTACGATCGCTTCCCTAAGTCACAAATCACGTCCCGGAACTAACCAAATCATCAGAATCCGATTCCGAGCCCTCTATCTAAATAGTCAACTCCGGGTTGACTTTCCTTATTCAAGTTTCCTTCACAAAGGCTATATGACTCATTTCCAATCCCAATCACTCCTAACTCACCCGATAGACTCTAACACTGATATACAATCATAAAACATGTATTTACAACATAACGGGGTGGTAATTCCCGTGACGACGGGCCGGGTCGTCACATTTCTATTGTCAAAGAGACTGTCACTGAAAATTTGATTTTCCAATTCTGGTTCCCAATGAAAATCAAAGGATCACTTCTTTTAAAGCTGGCTTTTCTTTTGTGTATACATATCCCTTCACATTAAGTTCTAGATCTCATATTGACCCAGTCATTATTGAATTTTGCCATTCCTTTGATGTGTGTTTAGGACAGACTGGCCCTATTGCATGGAGGGTTGTGGCATGTCTTAGGTATTTGACAAACCTGGCTCGGTTACCCTTCACCTTTTATCATCTAATCCATCTATGCTCTCCCAAATTATTTCGTCATGTGATTTTTACTCTCGTGATAAGAAGTAAGAGAGTATTAGTCAGCCCTAAGGATGATAAAGATCATGGCTGGTATTCCCGATTTGTTGCAGCTCCCACAAGTGGGTTAGTAGGTGAAAAGAATATGCATTTCCCTGAGAAGTAGAACTTTTTACATGAGTTTTTCTTTCAATCTTTATTTTTTCTCTTTTTTTGTAGAGCCTAGACTTCTCATAACTGTTTTTACTTTCCCTTGCAGCAACCATAGAAACTGTTGAAGAGATTTCCGGTTTCGGTAGTTGGGTAGAAAAATTGTTAACAATTGCTCCACCGAAGTAAAGTCTTGAAAGTATCTTTCAAAAAGATTTTGATGGAAGGTTAAGACCCACGGTAACTTTCTCTTCCACTTTCTCCTTTTTCCTTTGCTCTTATCTTAGAACTTATTAACCTTTCTCTTTATTAGGGTTTCTCATTCGGAGTGTGAGTGCTAAATCAATTGTTACCTCTACACTATCTTTAGAAAAAGCTCAAGAGATAATTTGTAGTTCCTCGTCAAAAAGAAAAACTAATAGACCACAAGATTCCGAAGATGAAGAGGCTAGGGAAGAAGGCTCATTGATTCGTAAGCCACAAGACAGAAGATGAGTCATTTCTGATGATGAAACACTCCTCGTTATGTTTCTGTGTTTTAGCATGAGAGTGCTAATTTAGTGAGTTCTGATTAAGAGATGTCTGCAGCACCCTGTGAATCTACCGAACAGCTCTTCTCTCGTGGATTTGATGATGAAAATGTTGGCTTAATTTTTGTGGAAGCGCATCTTGCCTCTCTTCTTATGTCTGCCCGATGGAACCTTGGTTGCCTGAACCTACTGATGTCGTTACTGCTCCGCTCGTGGCTATTTTGACTTCTTCAACCGTTCCTACTGTCACAATTTCTCGTGTTGAAATTTTATCTTTTAGTGGAAGTACGACGATGAAACTAGTAACCATTGAAGTCTCCACAGACAGTAACCTTTTGAAGAAATCTTGCCTGGCTAACGTGTGGTTGAAACCTGATAGGCCCCGTTGAGAAGTCTAAACATGAAAGTCATAGTTATCTAACTTGGATGTATGATATTGTGCATTTATATTTGAAGGTATAAACCTCATCTCTTTTTTTTATCCGGTGCGATTTTACTTTTATTAGTATCACATTTCTTTCTCTTACTATATAGATCAATCTCTTCGGTACAGAGATGATGATAAGGATCATCCATACGGAGTAGCTAATCCATAACTATCATACTGAGGCGTATAAATAGAAGGCAAAATACCTTAGTACCCCCCTAAACTATTTGAGAATTATTACTTTCCTCCCTAAACTATCTCTGGTTCGAATTACCCCCTCAACTTGGCCTTTTGAGAATAATTACCCTCCTAAATGCTTATGTGGCAAAAAGTGTGGGTACACTCACCTGCCATGTGGATTTTTCTGTCCATGTGGCATTTTCGTGAATTTTTTTTCTTTTTAAGAATATTATTTTTTAGATAATTTTTTTAAATACAATTTATAATAAAAGTTGGACAGAACGACATTAGTTATGCTAAATATTTTTATTTGTACAAAAATAATAAAATTTTAGTTAATCTTTTTTTGAATATTACTTGAAAATAAAAATTTATACAATTGAAATAAATAGTCAAGATATCTAAAAAGTTATAAAAAATACATAGTTCAAATAAATAATCATTGAATCAAAGAAGAAATAAAAAGAGTGTACAATTACACTTGTAATTTCTTGTAATTGTATACTCTTTTTATTTATTCTTTTGCGATGCAATGACTATTTATTTCAACTGTGTATTTTTACTTTTTTTTTAGGTAAAATCCGTAAAACAAAATTGGAGCACCGTAATTTAGAGATATATAAAAAATTATAGCCAAAATAATTAATTTCAAACTATATTTTATAAATTTTTAGATGCATTGACTATTTATTTTAATTGTATAAATATTTATTTTCAGGTCACATTCCAAAAAAGATTAACTAAAATTTTATTATTTTTGAACAAATAAAAATATTTAGCCTAACTAATGTCGTTCTATCCAAATTTTATTATAAATTGTATTCGAAAAAGATTATTTAAAAAATAATATTCTTAAAAAGATAAAAATTCTTTTTTATTTTTCACGAAAATGCCACATGGATAGAAAAATCCACATGGCAGGTGAGTGTACCCACACTTTTTGCCACATAAGCATTTAGGGGGGTAATTATTCTCAAAAGGCCAAGTTGAGGGGGGTAATTCAAACCAGAGATAGTTTAGGGAAGAAAATAATAATTCTCAAATAGTTTAGGGGGGTACTAAGGTATTTTGTCTAAATAGAAAGAGCTGAACGAGATTCTTCAACTAGAAATGGAAGTTTTAGAGAAAAATAAGTGTACCTTGAGTAGCAAGTAAAGGTTTTGGTAGCAGGGCTAGCAGTTTAGTGGGCCTCTTCTAATTAGATAGGCAAATACAAGAACCATCTTGAGTCTTCATTTTCTGAACATCTTTCTAAAGCTACTGAACAGATAATAGATTGAAAGACCTACTGAATCAGAAAGAAGTTTATGTTGGTGAGCTTGTTCAAACACCCACCCAAGAATAAAAGGATCTTAGAATGTCTTACGATAGAGTTCTATTTTGGAGAATTCACTTGCCCCCATGTGAAATTTTCCCTTTTGATAATTGTGTACTAAGGTCCCGTTTGGCCATAAATTTTATCAAAATAAATTAAAATTTATTTTCAAAATTCATGTTTTGCCATAAATTTTGTCAGCTCAATAGTTGATTTTTGAAAAAAATTCTAAAACTTAGAAATTATATACATATTTCTCCAAAATAAAGTTGGAAAATATATGTCAAAAATATATTTTCGTCTTCAAATTAAATTTCTCCCAAATCAAATTTTTCAAAATAAATTTCTACCAAATCAAAATTTTCAAAATAAATTTATGATCTATAACCGAACACTAGCTAATTTTTGCTTTTTCTAGTCTATCCAATCTCCCAAAGGCTATATTGATTGTATCCGGTTTACATATAGAAAGTATTTTGCATTATTTGTATCCGTGTATTCACCCTTATATTTCTGTATTTCGTAATATTTGTTATTGCGCGAACAAATACGATGAATACACCCTTAGGTGGGCGCACGATATAGAAAATACAAGCTAGTAGTAGCTATACGTGTTTTGTTACGAAATAGTTAATATGAAAGCAATAGCTGCATCGATAAATAGCCTCTAAACTACTATAGTAGTTCCTGAAAACTGCCCCCTATCATTTTATGGCAAAATAAACATACAGCTGCTGATAAAACATGAAGAACAAAGGGAACTGTATTTCCAGTTTCCCACCAAAACACGACCCAATCATCTTTCTTGATTTCTTGACTTTGGACATTTATTTTTGTCACATTACTAGTATAATCTAATCTAAAACCAAACAAAAGAGAACCTCAAAATCCAGCAATTTTCTTGATTCTAGAGTCTGTCTGCTGCCTAATTCTACTCCTTGAAGACTGTGAAAATTACTTCCTCCCTCCCTTAAACCCTACTACTACTACCCCAAAAAAAGCCCATCCCATTTGCGGCTAAACTATCTTCAAAATACTGTAAAGAATCCCTATCACAAATACAATTTCTGGGTCAATAAGTCCACTCCTGAGGAAGTATTATCTCTTGGGATTTAACCGCCGGCTGAGGTCTCAAACTGCGTCTTTGTTGATCCACCAAATTATTCTTGTACTTCAAAACACCACCTACAAAAAAAAAAAAATTAGAAAACATGCCAACGAATAGTAATAAACAATACTAAAAGCTTTAATTTGACAGAGGTAAATACGTTTATACCATTATTACAACTGGGTTGAACCAGAGACTGCAGCCGAGATTCAGGGCTTGGACCACTCTTTCTGGCATCCAAATTCAGATTCAGGGCTTGGACCACTCTTTCTGGCATTAAAACTGTCGAACAACCTGGTAATCGACAAACAAAATTTGACCAAACACATAAGCATAACAGAACAAATTGTATCCCCTAAAATAGAGAAATAAATAACATGAGACAATGAGAACACAAGAAAAATACATAGGTAATGTGTGTCAAACAGATAGGATTATATTCTGAATTTATCTTTACACACCAAAAACACACAGAACACAAAAATACATATAACTGAAAAAAAGAGCCACAATAGTCCAAAAGTCCAGTCTCACATACCAGTTATTTCCGCAAATTAATAAAATAAGATACGCAAAAGGAGTTTAAATTACTGCTAAAATGCACATAGTAAAATAATAAACAAGCATTTCTGTATTTGAATTTGAAATTAAGTTCACAAAACAGGGGAAAATAAAAGGTAGTACTACCTGTCTTCTTTCTTGGTTCAGTTTGTATTCCAGGTCTTTTGGGAATAAAAACCCCAGTTCCAGCACACTCCCTTATGGGTCCAGTATTTCCTAGAAAAACAGCTCGCATGCCTGAGCCAGGCTGAGTCTGCTGGTGGTGGTGGTTGTGAGATTGTTGCAGAGTTGGCCAAGAAGAAACTGACCTATCAGCTCCATTTTGGCCTCTCCCCTGGTTCAACTGCTGTTGGTTCCAAAATCTCTCTTTCTCGGGACACAATACTCGTTGTTCTTGCTTCATTATCAGTTGTTGCTTCAACCGCTGAAACTGCAAAACCAGTCATAAAAATCAATATACTGTAAAAATCAAAACGACAACTAGAATAGTATTTTCAGTACCAGATAATGAAGTACTGAAACTTACTTGAGCAATTTGTAACTGCTGGTAAGACTGCGGTGGCTGATTAGAGTAAAACGAACCAAGACTTGGTTTAGAGTTTTTTGGGTCTACAGGAACTGGACCCGCCTTTCTGGGCGGAGTCCATGTTCCATTTTTATGACGACAGATTCCAGCCTCTTTCTCCATCATCTTCATTCTTGCAACTTCGCCCACTGCTTCATAAAGCAAATCCACAACCCCATTTCTACTCTGAGAAGAGCAATTTGGACTTACAATTTTTGAACCCTGATGTTTTGACCCGAGAATACCATATAACGTTGACTGAGGAGAACTTGACAAACTCTGAACCTACACAAAGCAAAAACAAAGGGAAAAAAATTAAAACATAAGTAAAGCAACGGCAAAAACAAAACAAAAAAAGGTTAATATATAGATACCTTGTGGTTTTCAAGAGTGGAGTGAGCCATTTGGCGAGTTAACTCAGTGATATAATCATCCTCATCACTACTCTCTGTCTCCGTTGAGCCGACAACTGACTCCACCGGAGAACTCAGATCCGATTTCGGACCCAACATATATGAGAACTCGTTCTTAAAATCACACCCAAAGTAACTCTTCATTTCATTTTCCTCCCCTTTACTGTTAGTCTTTAACCCTAAAAGAATGTCATCATCAGTTAGAAACTGCGGCGGAAGCCAAAACTCACACTCTTTTGAGTATTCGTCCATCTCAGAGAGTTTTGAATATGAAATTTTGCAGTTTTTTTAAAGGGATTATTATTATTATAGTGAGAAGAGGGGGAGACAGTTGATGATTATATAAGTAAGAAAAAAATAGTGAGACAGATAATGTGTGGGCTTGTCAATTGTAAATCCTAGGTGTGTTGGTCTTTTGATGCTTGATGTTCACTTGCGGTGTTGGCGATTGTAGTGCACGCGGATGCCAGGTAAGATGAGAGATAAGATTGCACCGATTTGGGCTCTCTGTATCTGCTGCACGTCTGTCACGTGAGTGGTGGATGGCCCCACGTATGGAAGTGGAAGAATACAGCTCCGTATCTTCTTGAGGTATAATGGAATTAGGTAATTAAAAATAATTAAGTTAATTAATGAATGCGTAGTTGAGTGAAACATGAAAGCATGTCGTTAATGACAACGTGTTGGCGCCTTTGTGATTGGTCATTATGGGTGGTGGTAGGGGCAGCACACACCTATATGCTCTCCCACTCCTAGCAATTCGTGCTTTGCATGAAAAAGTAAAGCGGGGGTTTCTTTTTCGTTTCTCACTCTTTTAATTGGATCGAGATACATATATTATAAATAAAAGATAGTAAATAAAATACAATTCCTTCTGCATTCTTCTTAACGTTAGACAGGGAACATTAGTAACTATATCCCAAAGTTCATAGTCTTCCCCTATTATATGATCTCTCATTCTGTTCATCTACCAAGAGTAGTACAAATCAGTAAAAAGTGAAGGTCTGGAAGTGGACTGTCCTTCCCAATTCCCAGGTGGATCACTCATTTTTGATCGTATCCTAAGGTGTTAGCCTCTTCAAGGATAACCTATTCTGATACCAATTGATATTCTAAACGTTAATACTACACAAGATGGGAAGGGGATAAATTGTATGGTACTTAATTTTCGCACTAGAAGAACCTGGTTCTTCTAGGTGTTCTAACTTATACTGCTTGCGGAAATAAAATATAGAAAATAAAGAACACATATATTTTTACGTGGAAAACACCTGCCTCAAAAGGTAAAAAAAACCACGACCTACTACTCAGTAGGATTTTTCCAAACTTCCACTAAAATCACTAAGCCAAATATAGCATTTACAAATCTCTTTGTAAACCTACGGATTAACTCTAATCCCAGTGTAGCACACAACTTTAACTGTTGCGACACTTTCAAGTTAACTCTAACTTGAATACTCAATGCACCTAATACAATTGCTTCTAAGAAAGCTGAGAGGTACAATATAAAAACACCTACTACAATTGAACTAGGAATAAAAAAAGACACAATGGAATTGGTTTTCACACTTAGTTCTTGTGGCTTCAGATTTGCACACTTGTATCACACAAATTGCTTGTAAAAATCATCTAGCTCTTTTTGCTCTCAATTTGATTTAACTTCAGCTTATGTGCAATCACATGTAAAAGAGAATAATGGTTATATTTATAGAGTTAATAATCAGAGTTTAATAAGAACTCGAATTGCGGATCATTTATCAATTTGAGTCCAAGAACAACTCTAACTACCAATCCATATCCTTATCCGGATCTAATTTTTTTTCTTAAGGAGACTTCAACTCTTTATCTTATATGCAACATTTTCGATCAATTCAGAAGATAGACATCAGGATACTGTTGTTTGACCCCAAACCTTATCTTCTTCACGTGCACCTCTCGTGTTTGTGTCATAACCTCTATGTCATCTAAGATGAACCTGGTCCTTCACTGAGTTTATTTGCCAGTCTTCAAAACTTCAACTTATCTTCGGCCAACAGCCTTGAATACTTGTTGTGTTCTCCTTAGGTAGCATATAGGTGTTGCCTCATTAAAAACCTTGCCGATAAAACCCTTCTTGGGATAAAAACCTTGGTGAAGGAAAAGAGTGCAACGTATGCTTTTGAAACCTAAGCACTTCGAGAAGTGCTTCGGCCATTTTTATTGAGTACATGCACTCAGGTTAGAGTTGAGTGAAATTGAAAGAGAAGGGAGATGGTCATAGCTTAGTGTAGAATGTGTTGACGATGTTTCAAGCCCTAATATGTTTCAGTCTCTTGTGATGAGGATGTGGTACGGTCTTCTGCTTTGTTTAGTCGGGCTTCAAACTATTTTTTTTATCCTTCAGCCCCTTTGACAATAGAGATACTGGTATTTGGGTCGTGCCGGCCATATTGACCGGTATGGCGGTTTCCACATTCGTTGTTTTATTCGCCTGTTGGGTCCGTTCAGGACTTTGAAAGGTGGGAATAATTTAGTTAAGAAGACCGAGTTGCAATGTCACCTTCGACCTGATAATATTGGCCGAGCTACCTGGATTCACAAATATATGTCTGATTCAAAATGCGTTTACAAGAAAAGAAGTTACCAGTGCATCGTAGCGGGGCCAACATAGGGCTTCGAGTTTGCTTTTCCCTGTTGAGTACCACAGATTCCTGTAGGGTGCCAATACCTCAAAAGATCATATGGATGACATGTTGCAAGCTCATCTATTTTGTTCTGTTTGGTCACCTCTTTCCCGGAACTTATTTTTGGCTCTATCAGTGAGGAATTCCCGGAGGTGACCTTTGCTAAGTAATCGGGCCACTTCTTCCCAAAGTTATCAGTAATCTTCGGTCCTGTGCCCATCCATGTTGTGAAATTCACACACTAAGTTATGGTTCCTTTGTGAGGGGTCTGATTGTACGGGCCTGGGCCACCTGGCGTCTCTAATTTTACTGATGGCAAACACAATGTCTGATACATCGATGTTGAAGTTGTATTCCGACAAGCGAGGTGCCTCTGTTGGCTCTGTATGCCTATCGAATACGGATCTGTTGATAAGTCCCTGAGGATTTTGTCCTCGATCCATCCTTCGATCATCGCGGGGTATATTGTGCTTCAAGGCAATCCTACTATCTTAAGTGTATGGTTGGTACTTTTCTTTGTTTGGCTTCGGCTCCTTCACCAGAAGCCTGCTTGGATACACTGAGCCTGAGGGGGCTTTTAGTTGGTCGTCTTCGACCCTTATCTTTGATTGGTGTCGGTTGTAGACGTCCGACCAAGTCACGACCGGGTACTCGACTAGTTTCCATTTTAGCTGCTTCGAAACTACCAAGCTTCATTCATTTAGACCTTGAGTGAAGGCCTATACTGCCCAATCATCGGAGATTGGAGGTAGTTCCATTTGTGCCATTTGAAAGCGAGATACGAACTCTCGCATCATCTCATTCTCCCTCTGCTTAATCTTGAAGATGTTGGATTTCCTTGTTGCTACCTTGATGGCACCGTCATATGCCTTTATGAAAGAATATGCCAGCATGGTATATGAATCTATCGAGTTCGAGGCCAGGTTTTGATACCATATCATTGCCACTTTAGAAAGCATATCCCCGAACTTCTTCAGCAGAACGGACTCGAACTCATTGTCCCTCAAGTTGTTGCCTTTCACCGCACATGTGTAGTAGTAAGGTGCTCATTGGGGTCCGAGGTTCCCTTGTACTTCGGAAGGTCTGGCATTCTGAACTTCTCCGGAATGGGTTTCGTAGCCACTTCCTGTGGGAACGACTTTTTCACAAACTTCTTTGAATCCACGCCTTTTAGGATCGGGGGTGCTCCTAGAATCTGGTCGACCCTGGAATTGTAGGTCTCGACCTTTTTGCCGTTGGCCTCTATCTTCTTCTCGCCCGATTTGATCCTCCTCGTGAGGTCCTCGAATGTCTTTACAATGGCGGGGTCGGTTGCTGACCCGTTGTTGCTTGATCTCTCCGGTACCTACTCGGCTGGGGGAGCCGTCCCCGGTGCTATCGTGCTCCCCTTGCAAAATATTTAATTTCTTCATCTATACAAAATACATAGAACAGTAAATATGCCACATATTATTGCAAGTAATACACGAATTTTTTTATTTGTACATGACGGAAGAATAATCTATATAAAGAGATTGGGAATAAAATATTTTTGGCGAAATACATAAACAACCCCTTTAAGTTGTCCTCAACGACAAGCTAAACACCTCAAGTGAGCCTATTTTCAATTAGACCATTTATTTTTCAGAAAAGAACATCAACTAAACACCCGACCATGTTAACTCCCATTGCGTAAAATCCACTCTCTGGAACGCGAGTTGCCAACATAAAATTAGATTTTTTTTTACTAAAATAATATGGACCCCACTTAATTTTTACACCCCTTTCTCCTCCAATTCTCTCCTCCACAATTCAATACTCTCCTCTACCCTAAGTCACATTTGCTTCAATTATAAAAGAATAAAATTATCAAATATATCATCACATCAAATTCAATAAAATTTTCAACAAATTTCTCTTTCATCCATCGAATTATCAGAAAGAACAACCATTTCGACGGAAAATGGTGAAGAGAAGACGAAGTAGCGAAATACAGGGGGTCATAAAATCGGTCATTTGTGCGAATCAACTGTTGTAGCAGTAGATTAGTCAGCAAATCAACCACAGAGACAAAATCTAGCAAAATGAAAAAAATGAAATCGTTTAAGCAAGACAGCAAATCCCTATCTCCATTTTAGGGGAATGATTTGAATTCAAAAGGGTGAAATACAAGCAGAAATACCAAGTATTCCATAAATTTCTATGGTAGATAATGACAATAAGGTATGTTGGTTTGGAAAAAAAAGTTGAATTTGGGGGGAGGGGGAGGGAGGGGGGCGGGGGAAGAACACTGGAAAATGGTTGTTTCTTCTTTATATTTATTTTTATTTTTTTGGTAATATGTATTAAGTTTTAATTACGAATAACACGTGCCATTCATTGATTTACTCATTTGGCACTTGTAATTCACGCATCTGGTATACTGCATTGGAGTGTCAATTTTACTTAACAGTTACTTGAAGTGTCAAGCTGAAAATGATCTCAATTGAAATGTTCAGTTGATCATTGAGAACAACTTAAATAAACTCTTTATGTATTTCGTCAATCTTTTTATCTGAATAAATCACGTCCCAATGCAACAATGTATTAAATTAAATTCTTTATTGTTGGGGAGAATTGGAGTTTCTTCCATAAGTAAGCGAAGGATCCGATATTTTTTACGACAGGCCGACGTGGCATTGAGATGAAAGTTGAGGGTCGGCGGTTGAACTGCCCACCTTATTTGTCATTTAGGTCAAACCCATTTCCCCTTTGGGTTAATAGGCCGTTTTTAGCTGCTAAGGATACAGCCCCGTTTTTTTCACTAGGAGGCACAGTCGGCGCTTGTGTCTCACCTTTTCTGAGTGGACGCAAACAATTTGCATATAAATTATACTAGGAAAATTGTTCAAATTATTCCTAAACTGTTATGAATCGAATTCTATTTGGAGTGAATGTCTATCTTGTGGAGAGTTTTACTTTGTGACTAAGTCATATATCTCCTATAAATAGAGGGGTCTTACCCCCATTGTAAATCATCCCAAAATTCAATAAGAATTCACTCTCTCTCTTTCTCTGCAATATTGTTCTTCTTCTTTTATTATTTCATAACACGTTATCAGCACGAGACTCTAACCAATTGAGTAGAAACTTTGGGATTGAGCATAATGATTGTCAATTATTTCATGAACTTCCTTCATGATTAAAATTCTGGATTTAAGGTAAGTATTTTACTTTTCTCTTTCAAATTCTTGAAATTCTATAATTTGATTTTATATACAGGCAAAGACAGCAAAGTTTAATTATAACTCTAATGGAGTTTTTAAGAAATTACACCCACATGAAGTGGTAAAGTTTCTATGCCTTGCCATGATTAAATTCATGTATGATTGTGGGCAAAGAATTGAAAACTCGTCCCATTGAATTTGCTCCATTCTCATTTCCTTTAGAGAATGTGATAGCAGTATGTAATAAGTCTGAAAGAAGACAAAATTATTACCATGAATAATCAATGGATATGGACGTGGAAATAGACGAAATTATATCGTCATCATTGTAGTAATGAGAACAATAAGTATTCTCAAAATAATCTCACACTTTGTGAAAATATTTGTCATCGATTTGACATGAGATTTTATAAAGCACATACAAATGACTATGGTCCATTCGTGATGTGAATGAGAAAATATCTGATTTGTGAATATATATTCGTTTTTAGAAGAATATAAATGTGCTAGTGGTAGTGATTACACCACACTCACCTCTAAAAGGAGGTTTGAGATGATATAAGAAAATAATATCATTATTATGGCATGAATGGTCATTGGTCACGTACCTATCGTACGCCAAAATATTTTAGCAATGTGATTATTAAAGGACAATAATAATGCAAGAAACATATCTTGCATATAATTTTGGCTATGACCATAATGGTATAAGTTTCTCTTTAAAAGAGATATTCACCACATGGATGTTGATGAATCTGTGGTAGTACAAAATTAATTGAGAGCTCTAGAAGAGCCAATTATTACTATTTTGGAGAAACACAATTAATTACCAATAAGGTATTGTGTTGTAGTACGTCTCAAAGAAACTTATTCAGTTTCCAAAATATACGCGAAAGCGGTTGAATATATTGAGACTATAAGTAAAGGAAAGATTTAATATCTTCAGTTACTACAACTTATAGCGGGATAATATGTATGTTAAAAGCTACCCGCTTTATCTCCAATTTGTACTACATAAACAAAAGAATACCACAATGAAGTGGATATTTTATTGATATAAAACTCATATTATAATAAACTTGGAGTTTATTCATAATTGCACACATCATAGTGTAAATATGAAATTTATCAATATTGATAATTTATTCAGTTGGCATAATTGATTTACTCATATCAACTTACGTATGATGTGCAAAAATAAAGAGAATTTACATGGGTAAATATTAAAGAACTAGAAAGTTCTTTACGAATTCTTTTATGTGCCTGTTCTCATTAATTAATATACCAACTAAAAGTGGGATTGAATTCCATGAATGCTGGAAATATCAAAGCTGAATATGAGCCCATTCACCAGCCATGTATACCACATAAGATACATCTATGAGATGGTTACATGTGCAATTATTATTAACCCGCAACCTGGCCGATGTGTGCGAGGTAACTTGCTCAATAATTTAATTTAGAGCATATTCTAGATTTTCTATTCAAGAAGTTCATCTTGATAAGTTGGTTTATATCACAGCTGGTTTAGCAAAATGATTTATCGAGTGCCTCCACTTAATAGCTAAACTATTGCTTATGAGAACAAAGTTTATATATATTAGTTTGATATACGTTATATACGAAAGTATATTATTTTCTCCCCTCACAAGTGGTTCAGGGTCAGGAACCAAATAATTCTATCTTATTATTATTGATGTGCGGTGTATATTTTGATTAACACCATAACACACAAAGATAGGTTCTCAAAGTTGAGGAAACAAGTTAGTTTTTATAACATGAGGGGGAGACAAGATACAACAATTGAGAAAACGTTACATAGAATGAATTATCATTTATACATCTAGATCCTCGAATAAAATAATATGAACTTGAAGTTCGTAAAAGGATAATTCATGTGTAATTTATTGCAAAGCATGCCAGACGCATTTGTTGACCCAAATAGAGTAACTATATTCTCATTGCAAATGCTCATATTAAGTCCTAGAAGGACATAGTCTATTGTACGCTTAAAACGTATAAACAAATCAGTTTCAAATAAACTTCTTGATAAAGAAGATGAGAAAATGATCAAAATGATCATAATAAACGAGGCAAGTGATCTAGAAGATCACATGACATAACATTTCATAAAATCTCATGAGAGATTCAGGTACTTGAATATATGAAAGAGATCTCTATGTTATGTCGTTATGAAAATACATTGAAACTGATATAAAATCTTTGTCGACGTCAACCTTCAAGAAGCTAGTACACAAGATTGGGATGCGAAGGCTTAAGGATGTGAATTGATGCTCTCATCAGGGGGAGTTAATGCGCGTTGCACTCTATTTCCCTTATAAGGTTTTGTCCCACTGGGTTTTTCTTGCGAGGTTTTTAACGATGCAACCAAAAGGCGTATTATAGGTATGTGTACTCTTTTTCCTTTTCTAGATTTTTTTTTTCCATTGGGTTTTATTTTAGTTAAGGTTTTAACGAGGCACATTATCATTGAATAGACATTTAAGGGGGAGTGTTATGAATCGAATTCTATTTGGAGTGAATGTCTATCTTGTGGAGAGTTTTACTTTGTGACTAAATCATATTTCTCCTATAAATAGAGGGGTCTTACCCCATTGTAAATCATCCCAAAATTCAATAAGAATTCTCTCTCTTTCTCTTTCTCTGCAATATTGTTCTTCTTCTTTTATTATTTCATAACATAAACTTTTATTTATTGTCTATATTTATTTTCCGTTATATTTTTTTCCATTTCAATTTATATAAATTTATTTGACTGGACACGAAATTTAAGAAAAATAAATATTTTTAGAATTTGTGGTTCTAAGACCATCTCCAACCCAACACCACTTTTGACACCAACTGCTATTTTAGTGTAGAGGAAAAAACATAACTAGGTAATAATTTAAAAAATTTTACACAGCCTTAGCAGATTATTTAATTTACAATTTTGGATATTATGTATTTACATTTCAGTCATTATATATATTAAACCGACATCTATCACCCCAATCACCGCAAAAATCATGTTGCCGTTATTTAATTTCAAGCTAGATATATTTTATTTTTAGGAGCGTTTCTCTTTATTTTATTAGTACGTGGAAATGATGATTTTAATATTTCTCTCAATTTCGATTATGGTGGCCGTAATTAATTATATGTTATTATACGTGGGATCTTTTTTGCTCATGTTTCAAGTCGTGCTTCTTATGTTTTAGTCCATCATACTTCTCTCCTTTTTCTTTTTAATTATTTGGAGTAGAACTAATATTTTTTTAGAAATAATAAATTTGTGCAATGAGTTGAAAAATTCTTTTGTTTTTTTGGGTTTGTCAAAAAGAATTATAACTAGTAATAAGTAATAAACCGCCCGAATTTTGGTAATATATATATAAACCACATATTTTATATATGTAAAAAAATTATTTACGCGTATTTTTAAATATATACAAAAATTATTATACTTATATAAGCAATATATTTAATATATATACAAAAAATGCATATGATATATCCTGTATATATTTTATTACATATATACACATCGTTTATTTGAAAACTATACATCTCATATATGTTGTATATGCACTTTTTGTGGATTAATATCATTACATATCTTGTATATGAAGAGTAGTTTCAAGTACCTAGGGTCAGTTATTCAGGGGATCGGGGAGATCGACGAGGATGTCACACACCGTATAGGGGTGGGTTGGATGAAGTGGAGGTTAGCGACGGGAGTCCCGTGTGACAAGAAAGTTCCACCTTTACTAAAAGGTAAGTTTTATAGAGCAGTGGTTAGGCCTGTAATGCTGTATGGGACTGAGTGCTGGCCGGTTAAGAACTCACATACCCAGAAGATGAAAGTAGCAGAAATGAGGATGTTGAGGTGGATGTGCGTGCATACAAGGATGGATAAGATTAGAAATGAATATATTAGAGAGAAGGTGGGTGTGGCCCCATAGAGGACAAGATGCGAGAAGCAAGACTCAGATGGTTCGGGCACATTCGGAGGAGGAGCACCGATGCACCGGTGAGAAGGTGTGAGCGATTGGCTGTGGTGGGCATGAGAAGGGGTAGAGGAAGACCTAAGAAGTATTTGGGAGAGGTGATAAGGCAGGACTTAGCGCGTCTTAGGATTACTGAGGACATGGCCCTTGATAGGGGATTGTGGAAGTCGAACATTAAAGTTATAGGTTAGGGGGAAGTTGTGGATAATTCCACAGAGCACTAGAGT
The DNA here is from genome assembly GCA_032618575.1 of Nicotiana noctiflora. Classification (NCBI taxonomy): domain Eukaryota; kingdom Viridiplantae; phylum Streptophyta; class Magnoliopsida; order Solanales; family Solanaceae; genus Nicotiana; species Nicotiana noctiflora. The sequence continues at coordinate 61,725 of JASVEL010010917.1, forward strand.
GATATTAGCTAGTTAGGAGGTAATCGTAGGAGGTTATTGATCAGTACATGGAGTTATTTATTGGATATTAGTATACCTTTCATCTATTTCCTATTTCGTATTTCCTATATTTCTTATGCTACTGCTACTTTATTATTTTGTGTTATGTTGTTATTTTATGTTATTTTAGTATGAGTCTATTGATAGTACTAATGCATCGTTTTTTGTTGATGTCTTGAGCCGAGGGTCTCCTGGAAACAGCCTCTCTGCCCCCTGGGTAGGGGTAAGGCCTGCGTACATATTACCCTCCCCAGACCCCACTTGTGGGATTATACTGGGTTGTTGTTGTTGTTGTTGTTGTATATATTATATGCACAGTGGCAATAAATTATCAAGAAAATCACTAGGACTCCTACTTTCACCTCTAATAAGAGGAAAGAGAGAGATTTAAATGCTAAATGAAATTTAGAAAAGAGGAGAAAGAGTATGAAAAAATAAAATAAGGATATCCAATTTCATGATTTGTGCATTATGTTTACACATTAATTGTGTGCTTAATCCGTAAAAAGAATTGTTATTTATGGAATAAACAAAGAATGATGCCATTTTTAAAAATAATTCTTAAGAAATGCTTAACTGTGTAATTCGGCCTTTAGTGTAAGATTTGGTTTTTTTACTCCAACCCAACACCATTTTTTATACCACTTTTGTATGTGAATAGTATTACATCAAATTTTGCGTAACACTATTCATCATCATCTTTACTATTCATAATTGTTTTAATATTATCTTTTATTATATAACACTTTTAATTTAACATATTATAATTTTTTAATTAATTATATTTTGTATGTAATATATTATAATATTTATTTTATATTTTAATTTTGGTGTATAATTTTTATAAGTTAATTTTTGTATATTTAATTGTGACGACCCGGCCCGTCGTCACGAGAATTACCACCCCGTTATGTTGTAAATGCATGTTTTATGATTTTATATCAGTGTTAAGTCTATCGGGTGAGTTAGGAGGGAATTGGATTGAAAATGAGGCATATAGCCTTTTTGAAGGAAACTTGAATAAGGAAAGTCAACCCGGAGTTGACTATTTGGTTAGAGGGCTCGGAATCGGATTTTAATGATTCGGTTAGTTCCGGGAGGTGATTTGTGACTTAGGGGAGCAATCGGAATTAAATTTGGAGGCCCGGTGTAGAAATAGGCTTGAATTGGCTAAGGTTGAATTTTGGCGAAATCCGAGCGGTAGGTGAGATTTTGATCCGGGGGTCGGAATGGAATTTTGACAGTTGCGGTAGCTCCGTTAGGTGATTTTGGATGTGCCTGCAAAATTTCAGGTCATTCGGACGTTGTTTAGTCGGGTTTTTGATTGATTGTGTAATTCGAAATGTTTTAAGGAATTTAGGCTTGAATTCGATGCGAATTATGGGTTTTGATGTTGTTAGACGTGTTTTGAGGATTTGAGCAAGTTCGAATAAGGTATTAAGATGTGTTGGTGTGTTTAAATAAGATCCCGGGGGCCTCGGGGTGTTTTTGGATGGCTAAACGGGAGAAAATGTGGAAAAATTGCAGACTTGTATTCTGGTTCTGTTGTTTTCGCTCCTGCGGAAATGGGGGCGCAGGAGCGAGTCCGCAGGAGCGGACAAGGAGGCGCAGAAGCGGAGAAGACCGCTGAAGCGGAGATTGGCTCGCAGGGGCGGCTTCGCTGGTGCGAGAAGGAGACCGCAGAAGCGGTCAAGAGGCGAGATGGGAAGTCCGCAGAAGCGGAAGGTCGATCGCATAGGCGAGTCCGCAGAAGCGGACTCTTGATCGCAGAGGCGGAAAGGACCGCAGGGGCGGAAGAATTTCCGCAGAAGCGGACCCGCAGGAGGCGGTCCGTGGATCGCAGGAGCGGAATTGGCCAAATAGGCCTGGGTTCGCAGAAGCGACCAATTGGTCGCAGAAGCGGTTTCCCAGGGGCGGAAAATGGCCCGCAGAAGCGAAAATCGTAGTGAGTTAAGTGTATCAGAAGTTAGAAAATTTCAGAAATATTTCACACATTTGGGTCTCGGCTTTAGAGGCGATTTGGGCGATTTTGAAGAGAAACTCAAGGGAAATCATCAGGTAATCAACTATGGACTTAAACTATGATAAGTATTGATAATATTATGCAATTATATCATGAAAATGGAGGAATTTGGGGTAATTTATGGAGGATTTAGCCCTAGGCTTGAACTTTAGAAAATCAAGGTTTTGAATGGGCAAATGGAGTCCGAATTTGGTAAAATTGATATGCTTTGACTCGTATTGAGATGAGGGTTCCGAATATGTGACTTTCGTGATTTTTCGATAAGCGTACCGAAAGTCGGGTTTTGACAACTTTGGAAATTTTGATGTAAATTGAGTTGTATTGATTGGGTGTCATCCCATTGGCCTAATTTATTGTATTTCTACTGTATTTGATCAGATTCTACGCGTACGGAGCTTGATTCTCGTGGCAAGGGCATTGCGGAGTAGTCGTCGCGCCGTATCGAGGTGAGTAATAGATGTGGGTGATGACCAGCGGGTTCGAAACCCCGGTATACCACTTTGTGACGTTGTATAGCGGCGAGACACGTACTCTCTTGTGAGTGCGGGTCGATTGTGATTGGGGACTATGGCTTAGTCCGACTTGTTGATACTGTGTTATGATATTGGCTATTCTTGAGCCGTCAAACCTCCTTCTCGGATGGTTGCATACTATATATTGAGATATTGGCCACCCTTGAGCCGATGAACCCCTTTCTTGGGCGGTTGAGTATACATGTGGGCCGTGAGCCAGTTATTGGATCCCGCGAGGATCGTTATCATTGTCTTATCATATTGACACGTTAGTTACTACCAGTCCGTAGCTATTTCTGTTATCATGCTATTTCCAATCTCCGGAACTTGATATTACTGTTTTCAACTGAAAAATGATAAAAAATGTTTTCAAAAACTACTTTTGAGCCTGCGAGGCTGTAATTGCATATTAGCCGACTGGTAGTGGATCGGGCTGCACGCCGCAGCAAGATATATGTTGGATCGGACCGCACGCCGCAGTGATATCGTGCTTGGGCTGTAGGAGCCCCTCCGAGTCCGAACCCCCACACAGTGAGCACGGGTACCCAAATTGGATCGGGCTACGCGCCGTAGCGGTCATATCATGCATTGCATTGCATTTTAGCTACATCTGCTAGCTGTTATACTGTTTTGCTGGTGCTTGTTGGTACAGGTTCAGTCGATATTGATCCTGTGACAGGGTATTTGATTACAGCTTTACATAGTGCTTTATTGCGGATTTCTTATCTGCACTGTCTTACCCCTGTTTATTACCACTGAGTCTGGCAGTACTCATTTTACTCCCTGCACCTTGTGTGCAGATCCAGGTACCTCTCAGCAGTGATCCAGTAGCTGTGCGAGGTGACACTTGTGGATATTCGAGGTAGCTGCAGAGTCCGCAAGACCCGATATTCCTTCTTACTGTCTTTTGATTCTGTATCGACTTTTCTTTCCGCACTTGGTGTCTTGTAAACCTTTATACGCTCATGTTCAGTAGAGGCTCATGACTCTTGACCCTTCGGTCTATGGGAGTTGGTATATTTTGGGACTTGGTTCCCCGCTGTTGGTATATGTATCATTGTTGTTTCATATTTTAATATGCTTAAATGGGATAGAATGAGCTTCTAGCTCCGTTCTCGTTATTGATTGGTCAGGCTGGCTTAGCAATGTGCAGGGCGCTATCACGACCGGATTTGAGGTCGTGACATTAATTTTATATAAAATTGTAAGTTAATTTTATTATAAGTTATAATTGTATAAAAATATATAACCATCAAATAAATGAAAAGTGAAAAATTGAAATATAATATGTTGCTATGAAATAACACAATGTTCAATGATTATCAAAGATAAATATCTAATACAGTAACGACTCGCAATATTAAATTGAAAATACATTAAATAACATGATAGATGCACCAATTCAATATACTTGGGAATGTCCAACTCTAACAATAGAAATGGTAGTAGATGAAATAATCGATTTTAACAAATTTTAGCACGAAAAAAAAATTAAGGACAAAGATTCTCATTTTGCGCTTCGTAATGCATTATAGAGTATTTATGGGAGCAACATACTAATCATGTAAGTTGAATATTTATGTATAAATTAAACTAAGTTTTACCATAATGTAATATTTATTTGATTATATCTTATCAATGATTTCATTTTTTATTTCAATTATACATTAATATGTATAATGTATAATATTTGCTTACAATTTATATTACTTAAAAATTAAGGTATAAAATAATTTATATTTAAATTATTATATAAGAAAAAAATATGAATTATATTGGATAAATATGTAAAAAAAAAAGATTTTTTTATAGAGAAAATAATATAACATAAAAGAGAGGGAATAATATAAAATAAATATTCCTTTTTAGTGTAAAAAATAGTGTAATGGACTGGAGTTACTCTGCACCATTTTGGTGTAAAAAAATGGCGCAAGGGTCGGAGATGCCCTAAATAAGAGCCTGTTTGGATTGGTCTATTTTAAGTGTTTTAAGCCAAAATAACTTTTAAACCATTTTGTAATATTTGGATAAAGTAAAAAAAATGATGTTAAGCACTTGTTTTAAGCTAAAATGACAAAAACAAGCCGAAACCCAAAAGTTAGAATTCCTAACTTATGACTTATGACTTTTGACTTAAAAGTCGCTTAAAACAAGTCCATCCAAATGGGCTCTAAGTCAAAAAGGACAAAATATATGTGTGGTTATAAAAATTTCTTATTAAGGGTAAAATTATAAGTTTAAGCTAAATTGTTTCAAATTTAGAAAAAAATCATTCTTTTTTTAACAAACCAAAAAGGAAATATATTCACATAAACTAGAGTATTAGTTAAAATACATCTGTTCTTACCAATACAAGTGAGTTACATTTGCTTTTACTGATTAACTTCAAAATTTCTCAACATTTGAGTTTTTCTTAACAAGAGAAAAAGTTTGATTTACGTTTGAGTTATGCGAAATGGTCCAAATTTTAAAGATTTAAATAGTTGAATGGATTTAAAATTTGAAAAATATTAAAAGTAACAACAACAACAACAGCAACCCAGTACAATTCTACTTAGTGAGGTTTGAGAATGATAGTGTGTACACAGACCTTACCCCTGCTCTGAGGTATGGAGAGTGTTTTCAAATAGACCCTCGGCATCCTTCCCTGCAAGAACTTCCCACCTTGCGTACTCACAACCTCTCGATTAATACATAGTAATGAAATAGTATCAATACTTTGAGTCGGTTTCAAAAATTTTATAAAAAATGTGTAATATAAATTGGGAGGAATGAAATATTATTGTATTATGTAATTTATTTTATCTGTATGAAACGAAATGGACAAAGCCCCAAAATACTGCCGATTAGGAACGAGAACAAATGGACAAACCCCGAAATAGCGAACAATAACAGTAAAGTGTGTGACCTCATTGATGAAGAAAAACATTTGACAAAATATTGGTCAAAAATAGATGCCATTTAGTATAATTTCTTAAGATGCCTTTAGATTATATGTTGTACAGACAAAGTGGGACGGCATGTTGGGAAACAACTTTCCTTCATTAGTGAAAAGGACAGAAAAAAAGAGAGTAGAAAATGACTTTGCCGTAGTCTAAAGTCTCATATATTACTTAGCTTATTATATCATTTCAAATGCTCACACTGAAAAGTGAAAAAAGATTATCATAAAATCACAAATTCATATCCGAGTCATTGAGTTAAAAAACTTTTGGTACTTAAATATGTCATGCGTTTGCCATAACTTTTTTACTATATTTGATTTTCAATATCTTGAAGGAAAATGGGAATATTATTATTTTAACTGAGTTTCCTTTTTGTAAAAAAAAATTATAAATCTCCAATATTTGCCTAGTCCTTTTTCTTGTAGGAAAATGTTTGGACTTCTATAAATTGAGGATCCTTCCTTCTCATTCAGTAGCATCCATAATGTTGCCATAGGGTGCTTGAGAATAGTGTTTAGGGGGAGAACTTTACGGGACAAGTGTTAGTGTGTCACTTGTGTTTGCTTCTTTGTAAGGTTGTTCTCTCGATATTTTGTACTCTCTTTTATTCTAGTGGATTGCTCATATCCGTGTGAACGTAGGTCAGTTGACCGAACCACGTTAAATGTTTGTGTCTCTTTTGATAAATTTCTTTTTTTTGTGTGATTTATCGTCGTTAAAGGATTATTTTATTAGTTTCCGTATGACACCTAACTTTTTTCGATCATAACAAAACAGGGCAAGCTATTTGAAAGTGAAGTTTCTTTTTTCATTCAACATTTTTTTTACGCCGAAAGAAAGAATGCTGATCTCTTCATCTTAAATTACTACCCTAAATGTCATTTTCATAACTAAATCTAGCATACTTAGCAACTGTTTTCTGCTTATCTAAATGAAATCTCTCAATTTGGGATTTGGATTCAACAGTCACAGATTCTTCATCGGTTTCCCTCCGATTTTCCAACTGCCAGGGCCCACTTCATCTTTGCGGGCCTTATTTCCACTCTACTGTAATAGATTTAGAATCTTGCATCAAAACAACACATATTTTTAAGGATGGGAATCGGTCCGTTCGGTTCGATTTTGAAAATTATCGATTTTACCTATCGGTTATCGGTTTACAAATATCATAACCCGATAACAAAACCGATAAGATATTAGTTATCGGTTATTGATCCTTATCGGTTCGGTTATCGGTTTACCCGATAAGATAAAACTAAAATTAAAAGTGTTGAACGCTGAATATTATACTGATAAACTTAATTCGCTAAACAACAAAGTTAAATACTGAGTGTTAAACAACAAAAGTGTTAAAATGTTCTTAGTAGCAATAATTGGAATTCACCATATTAAAATTAATTTACGGAAGTACTGCTAGTATCGAGCTTGTATAATAGGCAAAACCAATATTGCAATACCAATGGAAATAATAGGCACTAACAACCATAGTACCAAAGCAACTGAAGTACCGAGTTTGTTGCCTAGCTATTTTCAATACAAACTCGGTTAGCAAACAGAAAACAAAAATCAGAAGAAAATAGAGGCAAAAATCAGAAGCAAATAGAGGCAAAAATCTTGAGCAAACAGAACAATTAACAAGAAGCAAACAGAAAAATCTTGAGCCAAAACTCACACGATGCGATTGAGGAGTGAGGGAGTGAGTCGACGTGACTGGCGGAGAACTGGTGAGGCTCAGGCACTGGCGTGGCGTCCGGCGGAGAACTGGTGGTAAGCTTGAGAGTTCAGGCACTGGCGTTACACGATGCGATTGACTGTTAGGAGTTGGGGGCTGCGGCGGAAACATAATGAGAGAGACAAAGACTGAGTGAACTGAAGAGGAAGGGAATTAATAAAATAAAACCCTAGTATATACTTAAGGGTAGATTAGTAAATTACTTCATTCTTATTGGGTTATCGGTTTTTACCCAATAACAAAAATGCAAACCGAGACCGAATCGATAACCCAATAAAAAAAAGTATTTTACCTCGTTACCGAACCGGTAACCCAATAACCCAATATCGATAACCCAATAAAGAATTAACGGTCCGGGTTATCGATTTTACCCGATATATGCCCACCCTACATATTTCTTTGCCATAAGCATCACATTCAATTTAAAAAGATTTGCCATAAGCATCACATTCAATTTACAAAGGAGTAGAACATAACTTTTCTTTCAACAAATTAAAATCATCATCTTATTCTTTTCCCCATGTAAAAGTCTTATCATTTTTAATAACTTTAGTTAAAGGAGAAGCAATGGTGCTAATGTCTCTCACAACAATTTACAGAAATCAGACAATTGTAAAAAAAAAAGTAGAACATAACTTTTCTTTCAACAAGTTAAAAGTATAATCTTGTTCTTTTGCCCATATAAAAATCTTATCCTTTTTAATAAATACAGTTAAAGAAGAAACAATGGTGCTAAAGTCTCTCAGAAACCTCCTATGAAAACTAGCAAGTCCATGGAAACTCCTAACTTAAAGTTACTCTCTTAGGTTTAGGCCATTCCTTTATAGATTTGAATTTCTCTCATCAACCTCAACTCCTTTAGAACTAACTACAAACCCCAAGAAAATCACAGGATCCACACAAAAAGTACTTTTTTTAAGATTAGCAAATAAAAGTTACTTTCTAATAACTTCAAAAACTTGTTTTAGGTGTTATACATGCTCCTCTAAAGTGTTAAAAAAAATCAAGATATCATCAAAGTACACCACAAAAAATTTCCCTTGAAAATCCTTAAAGATATGATTCATTAATCTCATGAAAGTGCTCGGTGCATTAGTCAAGCCAAAAGGCATAACTAACCACTCATAAAGCCCATATTTGATCTTAAAAGTAGTTTTTCATTGATCAACAGGATTTATTCGAATCTGATGGTAACCGCTTTTTAGAAATTTTAGAAAAGATTTTGGATCCACGTAATTGATCCAACATGTCATCAAGACGAGGAATTGGATGACGATACTTTATTGTTATCTTGTTGATTGCTCTACAATCCACGTACATCCTTCAAGTTCCATCCTTTTCGGCACCAATGGGACGGGAACAAAGTAAGGACTCATATTATCTCTCACAAAGCCTTTCACAAGCAACTTGCCTTTGAAACTCTTTTGTCTCTTCTCGATTACTCCAATAAGCATGCCTATTTGGGAATTGTGATTCAGACACAAAATTAATTTGATGCTCAATGCCATGTAAATGTGCAATCCATTCGGAATATCTTCACGAAATACATCTTCAAAATCCTGCAAAAGAGAAGAAATACTACTTGGCAAAGAAGAAGTTAGTAACTAAGGATTAATAAAAGTTTTTTTGTAAGTAAGTAAGTAGTATTATGGGCAATCCCTCTTTTCTTGCATTTAAATACTCTTTGGCTTTTATATAGAAACTCTCATTTTTTCTTTCCTTAGCCTATTTCCCCTCAACTAGACCTTCTATTTTTTCACTCAAACCCCTTTTTTAATCTCTTCTCTCAATTTGCTACCCTCTCCAACTCTTGGCCTCCTTTCTTTTCTTTTCCCTCAAGCTCATTTTTTATCACTCCCCTTGATTTCCGATTATTTCCTTTAATCTCTTCTGATCTTCAAACACTTTAAAAGGAGATAAAGGTGCAAGAGTAAATTTCGGCAATTAAGCTTAAGGGAATATATGTTCTTCATTCCATCATGAAAAATATTCCTATCATATTGCCAAGAACGAACCGTTGTAAGATATGACAAGCTTGTATAGGGATTATGTCACAAAGAATATCATCCTCATATCCACCACCATTGAATGAAATCATGCATTGTTTGTTTACCTTTAGTTCACCACTATCATTTAACTTGGAGTCTATAGGGTGGAGGGTCTTTCATGCATGGAAGTTTCAGTTTTTCTATAATGTATGAACTCACCACATTAGCACAACTTCTACTATCAATGATCATACAACACATTTTTCTCTTTATCCTACACCTAGTATGAAATATATTTTCCCTTTATTCTTCATTATTGCTTCCCAAATTGATAGTCATAATCCTCCTAACTACCCAATCATGCCATCATTAAAATGTAATTCTACTTCATCATCATCTTTACTCACACCTCTCTCCTCTTCCTCAAATTTATTACTCTCGTATTCTCCACTCATAATCTTCCTAGCCACCCCAATCACCAGTATGAGGCAGTTCTACATCGTCTTCATCACTCACTTCTCCCTCACTTTTTTCATTCTCATATCCCTCATATTCTCAAGAATGATATTTTTTATACTTGAACATTCATGCATCATATGTCCCCTTCCTTTATATTTATGACATTGAATATAACTAGAAGCTATATAAGATTTAGGGTTAAAGGTTTTACCTCCCTCTTTGTTCTCAAATTTTCCTTTACCCTTGTCTTCTTGAGGTTTAGAAGAACTTTGCATCTCTTGATTCAACCATGTCTTCTTGGAGATGGCGTTACCACATGGTCATTACATGCTAGTACCTATTACTACTTCACCGTGGATTGATATTTTTATGGATTTTATGTTAGGTTTGCCTAGAACAAGGTATGGTAAGGATAATATATTTATTGTGGTAGATAGGTTCACCAAAATAGATCGCTTTATTCCTTGTTTAAAGACTAATGATGCTTCTATGTTGCTGATCTATTTGTAAAAGAAGTTGTTAAATTTCATTGTATACCTAGAACTATTGTTAGTGATAGGGATGCTAAGATTTTGAGCCACTTTTGGCGTGTATTTTGGGGGAAGTATGCACTAAATTGTTATTTTCTACTTTTTGTCACCCACAAATTGATGGACAAACTGAAGTAGTTAATAGAACCTTAGGAATCATGTCGATGTCTATTTTACAAGGTAAATTAATTTCCTGGGAAGATTACTTACCTATGATTGAATTTGCTTACAATAGAACAATCCATTCTTCAACAAGTATGTCTCCTTTGAGGTCGTTTATGGTTTTAATACCTTTAATCACCTTGATTTATTACCATTACCTACTAATGATATTATTAATCTTGATGGTAGGACAGAGGCTGAAATAATGAAAAACATTATGAGCAAACAAGACTTGCAATTGAGAAGAAACATGAGCAAATTGGCTTAAAGTATAAGGGTCGAAAATAAGTTGTTTTTCAACCCGGAGATTTAGTTTGGGTTCACTTTAGGAAGGAGAGATTCCCTTCGTTACGGAAGTCAAAGTTTCATCCTATAAGAGATGGCCCATTTCAAGTCCTTGAAAGGATTGGAGACAATGCTTATAAGCTAGACCTTCCTGGTGAATTTCAAGTAAGTGCTACATTTAATGTTGCTGTCTTGTCTTTGTTTGATGTAGGATCGAATCCGGGAACGAATTCTTTTTAAGAAGAGGGAAATGACAACAATAAGGATAATGATAGAGTTTTGGAAGCTCTAAGAAGGCCATTCACAAGATCTCAAGCTAAAGAATTGCAGACTAAGGTTGCTAGACTTCAATGGTAAATAAAGAAACTTTTAATTGTAGAGAAAGAGCTCAAGACCAAATGAGAAGAATTGTCCAAATTTTACGATTATTTGATGGACCAAATTGAAGTCCAAGAGGAGGAAGATTGGATCCCAACATCAGCCCTTGAAGTCCACCATAAGGGCACGAAGAAGAGCTTAAAAGATGTCCAAAAAGGAGTGTTTCAAAAGGAGCCCAATTGGAGTCCAAACCAATGGCCCAAACTAGCTATCAATAGATCCATCCTCGAGGTCTGTGTACCAGTCAAAAGCTTTTCCATTTAGTGAGCGGACAAACTGCTTGACGAGGAAATCTCCATAAGTCCCGGCATTGTTGTATGTCTCAACGATGTGCGCTACATGTTGCTTTAGATTATCTTTTCTATCAAGCTGTTGAAACTTTGGAGGTTGAAAAATAGCAGGCATTTTTAACATAACGACCCTTGCAGTGTACAACTTTACATATGTGAGGGAGGACTTGGCAACAATTTCATACTTGTTCATAATTGTTCCTTCAATGAACTCTTTCAGTTGATCGATTGGAATATCCCTTCATATAAGACAAGGATAATCATAGTAGATGCTACTTGTCTTGGGGGAGAATCATTCTCTGGAACTTCTGCGAACTTTCTAGGGGCATAGGTGGATTCTTCTTCTTTCAAGATTCACACCCTATATGTTAGCTTGTCGATTCTAACATCTTGATTTTCCATGCACTTAGTCTAGCCAGCGATTGTTTCCATCAAGTTTGCCAACTACTCCTTCACGCAGATTAATCCTTAATTGGCTCACGCTATGTGGTGTAAGTGGGGAGATCCATCACTTGACATCTTCCTTCACAACAGAGTGCTTGGATCCGGAGAGGTTAACTAGAGTAAGAGTTTTATTGATCTTTTTAGCAACATCATATCCTCATTCAGGTGCGTTTGTGGAAGATCTTTCTCCTTTTAAGGATGCATGAAGATCCGAAAACTATGGTTGATGCGGATGGCACTTGCGGTGCTTGTTGTCCTAACGAGCTTTCTTTGCTCATTGTAATTGGTCCAAAGCTCCCAAAGGTAACATCAAGGATATTTTCCACATTAGCATAGAGCTTGGAATTTGCAGCCTTGGTGGAAGTTGAGGTGGAGTTGATATTTTTTTGAAGCCATTTCAATGTTCTTGAACTTTGGTGATTTAAAAGTTGAGATGAGAGGTAGAGATTGTCGCACTGGGCGTGCCAGAATTTCTAGACAGAATTTTTCTTTGAGAAAATAAAATCAAGGCCGAAAAATATTCTAATAATCATAGTATTTTACTTCAAATATTTAAGTGTTATAATCATTATGAATCCTCTGATTCTTCTTTCCAATAGTAAATAAATTCAAAGGCCTTTGAGCTTGATCTTGAATCTATATTTGTTTCTACTAACGAGGATCTTGAATTCAACTGGCACGAACTTTGATTTGAACTTGTACTCCTTGAATCTTGATTTGTTCTTCGTTCTTGAGCTTGAACTTGATTTCTTGAACTTGAACTTGATAGCCAAGCTCTTGAAACTTGTAGCGAAATTTGTGCCATTTGATCTACGAGCTCTCTATTTTTTCTTGTTATAACTTTTGATGTTTTTTTCGGGTTATGAAGACCCTTATTTATAGTTGTGGGAGGGAAGAGTTGTGACGAGAACAAACTCTTTCCGACTAATCAGATTGAAGAGTGACAATGCCCCATTTAATTGGTCAGAACATGTCACTTTGTACACATGGCGCGGTTTTATTGGCTTTTTAATTTGACTTAGCATGCCTTGTCATTTTGACACGTGACATGATCTCATTGGCTCTTCTGTCTGACTTAGCGTGCCACATCATTTCATGTGTGGAACCAAACTAGGCCTTTCAGAAGATGATATCTTGGGCCTGGTGAAGTGGGCTTAACGAAGTAAGCTCATCACTTTAGCTAAATTAAATGGGCTAGCCCAATGGATTAAGACTTATTTATTTAATTCGTATATTTATATAATTAGTTCAATTATGTTAGCCCACATTATTTATTTGGCCTAATATATGTTGCACTTAAATATAGTCCAAATTATTAAATAAATTAAATTCTAACTAAATTTATATGCCTCTAATATACTTTCTTTCTTAAGTCATAGTAATCGTGAAACAACTCTATGAGTTGATGCTTTTTGACAAGAAAATTTTACCATCTATAGAATAGGTTAGTACCCTATTTATATTATATAAATACCATTTTAAAATATTACATTCTATAAATACTTTTTTTAGTTTATAGCAAAAAATTTAAATTTAGTTTCATCCTACAATTAAGACTTAATATATGCTACAAAATATTTTTCTCTCTCATTTTTTATATTTTTCTCTCCCCCAATTAGCGTATATCTCTTCTCATCAGCTTTTCTCTCTCTTCTTCAATACACTTTTTCCTCTTCTCCCACAAACGCACTTTTCATACAGCTTCAAAAACCCCTCTCCGCCATTATCGTCTCTATTTCTCCGCCAACACACTTGTATATTGTATTCTGTTTCTTCTGTAGTATGTATATGTATTCATGTGTATTTGGTTATTTCCTACTGTTCAATTTTAATGTAAGTTCTACTTGTATTCATATATGTATTCATGTGTATTTAGCTTTTGTTAATGTATATTTGCGATAGTTCAATTGTCTAGTACTTTTCAAAAGTATTCATATGTATTTAGGTGTATTCATCTTTAATATTTTTTATAGTATCTGTATGGTACCAAGTATGCTAGCATATATTTAGCTTCTTTCACGTTTTTGGGTTTCTTAGTTTCGCAAGAATACAGATTGATGGGGTATCTTTTAAGTTTGTTAAGTAAAATTAGGAAAATCAAAATTGATTTGATTTCCTTCCGTTTTTAACATCTTCATCGATCTAGATATTGCGCAGATACGTTACGTATTTAGCGCTAAATACGTTTGAATACATGTAAATACATATCAAGTTTAGCTGGCATTCCTATTTGTACGTCGATCTTTTCTGTTGTATTATTGAATACAATACCTTAAATACATTAAATACATTGTATAAAAACATAAAAGATATCTATAGGACGTAATATAGCAAAAGATTTCTATTAAGTGGCTAATTAGGACTGAAAATGGTGCTTTGTGAATAATTCTCTTTTGACAATATATGCTTTGACTTAGATCAACTTGTAACCGAACTAGATCAAAAAAGTGATTTAGTCGACATAAAAGTGCGCTTGGCCTTGGCCCTTCCCAATAAGGCCCTATCATCGGGCATAATCGCCCTCTTGCTTCCCATATGCGAGGTGCATCGATCGAAAAGCAGGGCGGCACAACCCGGGAGTGATTACATCTTGTATGTCTCCATTTTTTCCTGATATGCTATGGTACCCAGAGTGTGTAGGAGCTAGTCGAGTTCATATCGTCACAGAGCAACAACTGCACCAGATTTGATTTATTTATTTGGTAGTTCATTCGGTGACTTCAAGTCGCAAAAGCAGCCCTTAAGGAGCATCAAATATTTCCTACGAGATCCAAGGAGCAATGTGGACTTGTTGATTAGTTGAAGTAAATTTCATCCAAAGGCCCCTTATCTTAGTGACCATTTGTCATCTTCCATAATTTAGTGTGTACCTTACAAGAGCCTTAGAATAGTTTGGACTATGTCTAGTAAACTTGCCATGTTTGGTTTTGTTGTTTGACCCAAAACAATATCAAAGATCGAAAAAGGTCTCAATCTTTCATCTTTTACTAGCAATCTATACTAGGCTATGCTGAGCGCTACTGATTTTGCTCTGTGCTTTCACTAAAGACATAGAACGCATGGGAATTCTCTGTTTCAATTGCATTTTTATGGCCAAACACTCTGACTGCCATTTCTTTGCTTTTTCTGTCTGCATTGCCTCTTATAGTTGCTGGCGTAATTTTGGATACAGACACAAACCTGCTGCATCTCAAACTTTTGCTAAAACAACAAGCAGTACAAGCTCACAGTTTTGCTAAGATAAAGATTTTATTACACATGACAAAATATTTGACACGTAATTAGTATCCAAACTTTATATTTTTATATGTGAGAAGTTTTGATGGTCACATAAATATCGTGGCTCTATAAAGATTTTGTCCCTAAGCTTTTAGCATCATATAGTTTAAATTTTTTTTTAAAAAAAAACTTTGTGCCTAAAACAAATTGCATTATTTAAATTGAAACGGGGAGAGTAACTTTAATTTTCATCTGTAGAATCTAAATTGAGTTTAAGGTTTATTATAGTACAACCTCTGATTATGTAGTGGTGGATTGGACAAGAATTGATGGAATGACAAACAGAAAAAAGGGGTCACTCACATCATTATTACTCCTATAAGAGGAAACTCAAATACATGGGCCAAGATTAGCATATGCATGTTCAAGATTTATGATCAAATACTTAGTGTTGAGTTTTATTTTAAGAGTGAATAGGAAATGGGAGTGTATTGCACCAACAAGCTTAAGGAATTTAAATTATATTTCTGTATTTGTTTTTACTGTTTCTGGAAGAGTAAAACCTTTGTGGATTTGTACTCTATTAAAATCTACGTGATTTTAATATTTGTGTCATTCTTTTACAGAAATGACTAACGAGAATGAGAACCAGGCTGTTCCAATGGTGACTACTAATGCCTTAACAAGCCGAACGACTCCGGCAGCATTGGTACCGGCGGAGAAACCCGGAAAATTTTTCGGGATTGATTTCAAGCGCTAGCAATAAAGATGTTCTTTTATTTGACTACTCTGAGTCTCCAAAAGTTTATCAAGGAAGATGTTCCTGTGTTGTCCGACGAAACTCCAGAAACCTGAACGCTTTCTCGTCGTTGAGGCGTGGAAGCATTCAGATTTTTTATGCAAGAATTATATTCTAAACGGGTTGGAAGATTCTTTGTATAACGTCTACGGTGGCGTAGAAACGTCAAAGGAACTGTGGACTGCGCTTGAAAAGAAATACAAAAGTGAAGATGCCGGGTTGAAAAAGTTTGTTGCTACAAAGTTTTTGGACTACAAAATGGTAGATAGCAAGTCTGTTATTACCCAAGTCCAGGAATTGCAAGTGATTATTCACGATCTCCTTGCTGAAGGTATAAATCAAATTAATATTGATGTTGAAAGTAGTAACCTTAGTATTTTTACTAATGAAAATTTCATTGAAGGTCTTGTTATCAATGAAGCATTCCAAGTAGCAACAATGATTGAGAAGTTGCCTCATTTGTGGAAGGACTTCAAAAACTACTTGAAACACAAACGCAAGGAGATGTCCCTTGAAGATCTCATTGTTCGGTTGAGAATCGAAGAGGACAATAAAGCTGCTGAAAAGAGAGGCCGTGGAAACTCAACAATAACGGGAGCAAATATTGTTGAAGAGAACAAGAAGAGGAAGAAGGCTTCTGGACCAAAATACAACCCAAGCAAGAAGCGGTTTAGTAGAAACTGCTACAATTGTGGAAAACCCGAACACAAATCTACGGAGTGTCTTGCTCCGAAGAAAGGCAAGAAGAAGGGTCAAGCAAACATGGTTGAAAAGCATGATGATGTTGATGGCTTATGTTCCATGCTTTCCGAATGCAACTTGGTAGGCAATCCTAGAGAGTGGTGGATTGATTCTGGAGCCACTCGCCATGTTTTTGCAGTTAAAGAAGCGTATAGATCGGAAACAATACTTGAGATACTCTCTGTATACTTTCGATATACACTCTGTATACACTCAATATATATACTATATACACTCGATATATACACTGTATACACTGGAAAAACGAATTGCAATCTCTTCGGTAAGAATTCAATATTGGCTATACATTGCATTCCTTCCTCTCAGAATTTCCATTCTACTTCTGAGTTATCCTTTTTTATTCTGCATTGTTTTAACCACAAACAAAACATCCGTAAGTGTGATTTGCTGCCGAACTTTGTGTTCGCTGAAACACTGGGGTTTGAAGTACCGCTACACTAGTGTGTAATTCGTTCTATCCCGGGAGAAAATAATCCATAACCTTGGGTACTAGGAGGGGATTAAATTCCTTAAGGAAACACTGTGAATTCAGTGGGCTCGAATTAATTATTGATTTATTTATATTTACGTTTTATACGCTAACATTTTTATTGTCCAGAATTGTTATTTAAAAAAAAATATATAGGATAACAACCAAGGAACCAACAAGCTTATCCCCTCCTAGTACCCAAGGTTATGAATTATTTCCTCCCAGGATAGAACGAATTACACACTGGTGTAGCGGTACTTCAAACCCCAGTATTTCAGCGAACACAAAGTTCGGCAGCAAATCACACTTACGGATGCTTTGTTTGTGGTTAAAACAATGCAGAATAAAGAAGGACAACTCAGAAGTCGAATGGAAATTCTGAGAGGAAGGAATGCAATGTATAGCCAATATTGAATTTTTACTGAAGAGATTGCAATTCGTTTTTCCAGTGTATACAGTGTATATATCGAGTGTATACAGTGTATATATGGAGTGTATACAGAGTATATATCGAGTGTATACAAAGAGTATCTCAAGTGTTTTTTCCGATATATCTCGTTCGCTCCAACTTCTGCTCTATTTATAGCAGTTGTTTGAGATAAATCCGCCCCTTCCATGGTGTAACAAGCACTAGGCTATCATGGAGGAGGCACTTACATGGTGGAATGTACACTTACTTGGTGGGAGAGGCACTTGTTGCTTGTTGGTGCAATACACTCTGATTTCCCATTCACTCTTAAAATAAAACTCAACACTTAGTGCTAGTGGAATCAAATTTCCAGGTGCACTGAAGATTTTTCTTTCTTATTCCTTAGTTTTTTGGGGGCACATTTGTTTCTTATTGCTTATGTTTTCCACAAAGAGGGAAGAAATTTATAGTAGAAACATACTTTTTCTTCTATTGAAATTCTAACTTGGAAAGTCTTGACCATTAAACTATACCTAAAAGATTATTGGCAATAGTTCAATTGAGAATGCGTTGGCGTAATTGGCTAAACAATGTGTCTTGTTTTGGTTAATGTGAATTAGGGATAAAGTATGTAATGTAGGGCCAGCTCATAGATATTTGAGGTACCAATGAGATATCATTCCACACTATTTTTGTCCAAGTTGAGAGTCTATGGATTGAGATCTCTATTTGGAGGTTCGGTACAAAACCGACCTTGTCTAGTCATAAACATAGTTGCCCATGAGTAGTCCCACACAGGATGTAGTAACATGGATCTCTTGAATTAAATAATGTTGTTTATTTTCTTGCTTTTGTGCTGTCTTCTACTTTGCGTTATAAACATGCCATTCGGCGTGTCACGGACACGTATGTAAATGGTCCGATTTTATTAATCTGGTAGATTTTTTGGATTGAGAGTATTTCCGAAAAGTTTTATTAACAGTAAGGTAGATAGTATAACGAAGGATACATATAAATAACATACCAAAATAAAGAAATATATTTAATTATTTTACTTTACAATTAGGAATTTTAGGAAAGTGGATTATCTTCTAGGAAATCGGTACTTTCTTTCGCATAAGCCCTTTGTTAAGTAAGGTCATGGTGCTCTTTATCTGATTGATTTTGTGTGGCTGATGACCACTATGATTTATGGGGTTTTGATGAATTCCAGAACCACGAGGGAAAGGGCTATTTCCCCTATCTTTCTTTCTAACAAGATTCTATAGAGAAACGCCATAAAATACAGAAGCCAACCAGTTCCAGCAGAGGACTAGCTATTCGATTGATTTACTTTTTATTACTCCGTCTGCTCTCTTGTTCATATATTAGTTTTTAAATTTGGTTCCCCGTATGCTCTAGTATAGAGAAAGGTAGTCTCTTACCATTTTTTTCTACTATCATTCTGCGCCAAGCAGTGGATATTGTCTCCACTTATATCAACAAAGTAGGAAATGAGACATATCACATACTTGAGAGTTAAGACCCAACTATGGGAGCAATGGGCCTATAGTACAAAGATTTCCCAAAAGATTTTGATGGCCCAAGTAATATTCTCACTTTACTCTTGAAAAGTTTATAACGCTTTACAAGGATAAAACCACAAATTGTTCAAAGGCCTGATAGGTGACACCGTGATTCAATCTTAAAATCAAATGACGGGTTTTGGATTTTGGAGGGTCGAAATAGCAAAAAATTGCAGAAATATGATATTTTTTAGGATGATCTTTAACTTTTGATTCTCGCTTACCTCATGGGTAGAACTTCAAGGTCAAACGTTTTAAGTGTTATTCGTGGGCAAACGAGAGTCACACTTGTTATATTTAAAATTATACAGGTGCAAGTGTAGATAATAATTCAAGACGACCCACTTTTAGGGTTATTTATATACTTCACCCTCCAAATCGGATGTAATGTTCCAACTAACAGGAGATCTTGATCTCAACATCAATTCATCAAAGACACATCAAGAACAGTTTATTCTCACAATACGTAAATTATAACAATATAAAAGGATTTTAAAGGAACACTAATTTGAGAAAGCTTTCTTTTTCTTATTACAAGTCTCATTTATAGAAAGATGTTGAAATTTCATAGTTGGCTTCAGATATTCATTTGGGATCAGTGGCAGCTAGGACTCGACCTTTGAAATAACCAAGCAACATTTCCCTATTAGGCATATTTTCCTTGACTTGGCTGAAGTTAAGGTACTCCTCTCTCCACCTACAAAAATGGGGAAACATTTCACTGGTCACTAACACTACTCCAGTAGCTTCTTCAACAGTTCCTATCCAAAATCCGACAAAATTGGCTGCTATGTCGACAAATCCAATTTTTTCTCCGCCAAAAAACTTCTTGTCCTTGAGTTCATTGTCAACAACTTTAAGCACCTCATAAGCTTCCTCTTTATCTTTCTCTTGCTCCTCTCCTTTGCTCCACAAAGCTTTCCACACTGCTGGCAAGCACTGAGAAAATATAGGAATTATAAACAAAGAGAACTAAAAAAAAATAGACTTTGACTTAACACAATCAAATTTATACAGAGAACCACTCTTGTGGTTTTATATTTAGAAGTTGATCACTTCTTTATAATTATGCCAAAGGTCTGGAGTACGAAAGTGATAATCTCGGGTGTAATTTTGAAGGAAAATTTTGACGTGACGGTAAAATTTGCCACTGTATAATCATGAAGTTATGAGTTCAAGCTGCAAAAATAATCTCTTATTAAAATTTAAAATAAGGTACATACATCAATCCTAATATATTTCAACCTTTCTTCGAACCAAGTACATGATAGAAATTTAACGTAACAATGTCCTTTATCATTGGTCTAATTTGAAAAAATTGTGTAAGTGGCAACCTGCTGTAAATAATACATAAAAGGTGATACATGTGGTAAAAATTATTCTAGATTATATAATGAGATAATAATTCATTCCAGTGGCAACGACAGAATTTTGGCTAACGGAGTTTTAAAAAGAAATAAATTCAAAAATTAAAAGAGATTATAATCATAGAATGGATCTAGGATTTCAAGAGGATGGATGCACTATTGTGAATATGCGAATTTAAAATTTATATTTGACGAGTTTAACCTTAGTATGTACCGTGTACCTACTACACTTTTGAAATTATAGGTTCAAAAGTATATATTTTAAATTATATTTAGTCATGTTTACATATATATCTATACTCTATGCTGAAAAGAAACCGCCCGGAGTGAGATTTGAACCACCAATTTCTCTCGTAGAGGTGCACCCAATGATTATTGCACCATAAGAATCTTTGAGTATGGGTTCACACACGTATAATTAAGTAATTCTCAAGAAATATAACATTATTATACCTCATGTGAACCCATACCCAAAGATTTAGATACGCCTCTCACTATGGCGAGTGAGAATTGAACTAGTGACTAAGCAAAATTTTTGAACCCCATTAACCATTGAGCTACACTTTTGGACTATGTAAAGGGGTTATATAATATGTAAAGGCACAAGACTGATTTTACCTTATCAATTTTCCGGCAAAATCTCCTCCGTCTCCTAAATCCGCCCCAACTCTCATCACATTAAACATGAAGAGAAGACTCGTTGGTCATTTACTTGGAAGGATGTAAACGTGTGTGTGTAGCAATATAGAGCAAAGGGAATTGAACTTACTTTCTCATCGAG
The DNA here is from genome assembly GCA_032618575.1 of Nicotiana noctiflora. NCBI lineage: Eukaryota > Viridiplantae > Streptophyta > Magnoliopsida > Solanales > Solanaceae > Nicotiana > Nicotiana noctiflora. Next base: position 82,883 of record JASVEL010010917.1, read on the forward strand.
GAATTTAGCCCAGAAACGTGCAATTGCTCTGTCATAAGGATGTTTAGGCAAAATGGAAGGGCCATCAAAGGTGTCATCAATATATTCAACAATTACAAGTGACTCAGCAATGGGCTTGCCATTGTGCAACAACACTGGGATTTTCTTATGAACAGGGTTTGATTGAAGAAGCAGAGGGCTCTTGTTCTGTAAATCTTCTTCTATCAACTCATATTCTACTCCCTTAATATTTAAAGCCCATTCAACTCTACGACTAAAAGGACTCCCATTAATGCCCAACAACTTTACTTCTTCAGACATATTTTTACAGTATGTGTTGAAGATTTTCTTGTGCTGCTTTAAATTGATGTTGGTGTACCTTCTTTTATAGCTTGAAAAGTCAAAAGAAATTTCTTAGCCACCAATCAAATTTTTTTCTTATTTGACTCTTGAAGCTGACTGGTATAATGTTTGCATTTGCAGTGACGACTTAATTCCAAGTTGTGGAAGCTTCTATTCTTAAATAAATATAAATATTGCTGGCTACTTTTGAAAATTTCTACACACACGACTTGTTTATTGATGTTTTATACCTATTTCCTCAGTTTTGTTGTTAGAGTATCAAATCAACCAAACACGATTGCGAAAAAATCATATAAACAAAAGGTTGCAGCATTCACCATACTAGCTTGATCAATTTGAGTTGATTTGACAATGCGTGCAATTTTTACTCTCCGTCCTTAATTTGTCCACTTATCTTCATATTTTAGAAATCCCTATATATTTTGTCTCTATTTGGAATTTTAACTCACCTTCTTTTTCCAATATTTCATTAGTTGAACTGTTTCATTGTGTTTTTAAGCTTTCATTAGTTCTATATTTCTATTGCTCTATAAATCTTACCTTAAGATCAACAATCTCTCAAGAAAAAGATCAAATGAGTTGACTATAATATCAACAATATCAATTGAAAAATGAATAATTAGCCCGAAATCGATTATAAAAATATTATTAATAACTTTGTATCTCACGTCACTTGTTCTGATAGCGTCGATACTTCTCCAACATCTTCAAGAAAATCTTAGCCCGAATGTCGGCCTTGCGAACACTCTCTACTTCCACCATGTACGTCTGAAAAATGAGAAGATGAGTTAAAACCCTATCACCAAGAAAAATGAGAGAAATATGAAAGAAAAGGTGTAACATACTCTAAAGCCCATAGCGGACACTTCATGTGCCAAATTAATATTATGAACGTCCCGAAGAGCCGCATTCTTAGCACCAGAGCACAAGATGTCAAACTGCGGCACCAGGTCCTCCGTATCCCCCAGGAGGTTGATATCTAATGAGATCTCAAGAATACGAGATGGATCTCCTGCATGAACCATCGAACGGGTAAGACCCTCTTCAAACACTCAAATATCATCAGGATCAATGTCAAATTCAGATTCGTAGTCATCAACCACGACACCCTTTCCATCTCCGTAGCCGACGATGAAGCAGGACTCGACACTGAAGATGAAGACCCGTCCAAATGTAACGACCAGACCGGCCATTTTGAGCTCTAGCACGTCGCTCAGCAGTCTGGGACCATGAACAACTTCATTTCAGCTTTTTAAGACTTGTACGTGTGGTTGGAAATTGAATTTCGGGAACTTAGAGTTGATTTGGAAAGAGAATTCTCATTTCGAAAGCTTAATGTTGAACGAATCAACTAGGATTGGAATTTTGAGTAAACGACCTCGGAATCGAGATCTGAAGGTTTCAGTAGGTGCGTATGATGATTTCGAAATTGGGCGTATGCCCGAATCTAGTTTGAATGACCCGGGAGCATTTTAGCGCCTATTGTGGAAGTTGGCATTTTGAAAGAAATTTTATAAGATTGGTTTGAAGTGCATTTCAGTGTTACCGATGCCCGTTTGGGATTACGAGACTGGGAGTAACTCCGCATGGTAATTCTGGAGTTGGGAGCGCGATCGAAAGTGAATTCGAAGGTTGGTAGGTCATTTTGGAGCTATTTGACTAAACATAGGAAATTGAAGGTTTTTGAGAAGTTTGACCGAATGTGAACTTTTTGATTTCGGTGTCGAATGCGATTCTGGAAGTTGGAGCAGGTTCATACTGTCGAATAAGAATTGCCTGCAAACTTTGGAATCAATCGAATGAGATTTGATAGGTTTCGGCATCAGATGTGAAAGTTAGGAATTTCAAAGTTCATAAAGATAAATTTTGGCACGATTCGTGATTTCGACGTTGTTTGATGTGATTTGAAGCCTCGACTAAGTTCGTAATATGTTTCCAGACTTGTTGGCACGTTCAAACGGGGTCCCGAGGGGCTCGGGTGAGTTTCGAAGTGGTTTCGGACCATTTCTAGGCCATTTATAACTGCTAATTTTTTGTTACAGTAGTGGTCAATGCGATCGTGGGAATTTGTTGTGATCGCGGTGAGTAAAATGTGAGAAACGGGCCAATGAATTGCGATCGCAGAAAGCTTTTCGCGATGGCGTAGAGTAAATATTCTGCTGCACTGACTCGATTTCGGAGGCTCATATCTCATAATCTATAAGGAATTTTGAGATAACGTAAAATTAAAAGTTGTAGCGCTTTATTTTTAGTTTCTAGTAAAGTAATTCAATCATGATTTGGATTTGTGTACAAAGATATATGTCTGTTATACTAAAGGATATCCGGGAAGATGAAGAAGAAAGTTGTGTTACACATGGATTGATTTTGACAGATTATATCTAGAAATCTATAAGCAATTGAGAAATGATCAATACATGAAAGTTGTATATCTTTGCGTCTATTTTTCAGAATATTTAACTATTTGTCATTTGGAGTTGTGTGCAAAGAGTTATGACTATTCTACTAGAGGCTGTTCGGAAGGCTGGAAAATTATTCTCCGCGATCGCGGAGAGTAAATTTTGGGCTTGAAAATTTGTTCTACGTGATCGTGAAGCATTTTTCGTGATCGCGATGAGTAAGTATGTGGACATAATGATATTTTAGCAGGTTTAGCTCATTTTTTCTTCATTTCTTCAAAGCATGGACGATTTTTGGAGAGTTTCAAGAAGGGATTTTGTCATCTATGTTAAGGTAAGTTACTACTACTCATTTCTAAGTTAAATACAAGATTATATCATGGAATTAGTCATGAAAAATGTGGGATAATTGGATTTTTGGAAGAAAACCTAGAAACTTGATAAATTGGATTTTACCTCGAATTTGAGCATGAAATTAGGAGTAAATATTGCTGGCTACTTTTGAAAATTTCTACACACACGACTTATTTATTGATATTTTATACCTATTACCTAAGTTTTGTTTTTGGAGTATCTAATCAAGCAAACACGATAGCGAAAAAATCACATAAACAAAAGGTTACAGCATTCACCATACTAGCTTGATCACTTTTTGTTTTCATTTTTGTACTAAACTCAAAGTTATGTATTTGTCTTATTTATTTTCAATCAAAGACTCGGGGCCGGTTCTACCCTTACAAGTAGTGAAGCATGTGCCATAGGCCCTAGATTTGAGAGGCCCATTTCTGAAAAATACGTAATAGATTTATAAGTATTTAAAAAATCATGTTTAGAACTTTTAATGCAAAATCGAGTTTTTCATATAAAAGGAAAGAATATTATTTGACTCATTTAAATATGGTTAGATGAATAATATTTCCACATTTCAATTTAAGTTGATTTGACAATGCGTGCAATTTGTACTCTTCCTTAATTTGTCCAAGTCAATCTTTTTGAATTAATCCATTGTACTTTTAAGCTTTCATTAGTTCTATATTTCTATTGCTCTATAAAATCTTACCTTAAGATCAACAATCTTTCAAGAAAAAGATTAAATGAGTTGACTATAATATCAACAATATCAATTGAAAAGGAATAATTAGCCCGAAATCGATTATAAAAATATTAGGCGAAATAGTTTCCTGACCACTAAAACTTGACGAGGTTTTAAAAGCAGATACATAAACTTATAACTTTCCCATTTGAACACTTGAACTTATTTTTTTATAACTAATAAACACATTTGATCATGCCCATGTGACGTCAGTTGGTCCTAATCAGCAGCCCGCGTGAGGAGCACAACACATAGGAACATGAAAACCGCCTTCCCAATGCCCAACAATACAAAATGGGTTGTGCTTAATTGTGTTCTTATTTATTCTTCTAAAATACCCCCTTCCTCCATTTTAAAAAATCTGAAGCTCCATTTTTAATTTTTTTGTTTTCATTTTTCAGACCGTGAAAATGGTGGAAAGTTGTATATTTTGTTATTGTGGAGTTTAAGCTAAGTTTTGTATCACTTGGACCAAATGAAGCTCGATCAGAACAAGATTAACAGATAATAATACTTGGAGGTGTGCAATTCCGATCATAAGCTTTTCTTCCACAAAGAATCTCTAGCAGCACGATCCCAAAGTTATAGACATCATTTGTCACATCTCCGTTAAGATCCTTCTTATTTGGTGTAAGCAATCAAAAATCTGCAATATGATCTCCCTAATCAGTGTCCAAGAGAACTCTTTACATCACGGTGCACAATAGGAGGAGAAACTTCCTTGTGAAGTTACTCAAAGCCCTTTGCAGCCTGCATTGCAATCTTCAGCCTAAGGTTCCATCTCAGACGAGAAAGACCACCGTGGAGGTGGTCGTAAAGCGTTCTGTGAGGCAAGAATTCTTAAACAAGAATTTGCTTCCCCATTTAGGAATCTGCTCCTTCAGAACAATTCACCCCACAAGGTAAACAAATTTTCAGATCTTTCCTAACACACAAATTTATTAATCATGCTCATTCAAAAGGCTTGCATTAAAGAGGGGACCGGGGTTAGGGTTTTCACGCCCTTGACGTGTAAGACATTCATTGGTCATTTGCTGACTGGATGGATACGTATGTGTATGTGTAATACACGCGCACATGGTCTCTTGTCAGGCGTGTTTATTAATTATGGAAAAAACGAGTTCTAGTATTCAAATGGAAAAATAGAAAGTTTATGTATAAGCTTTAAAAAACCGACAAGTTTAAGTGGCTAAGAAGCTATTTCGCCAAAATATTATTTTGGTAAGGTATGCGTATACACTATCCTCTCTAGACCCCACTAGTGGGATTTCACTGGGTCATTATTATTATATAGTACTTTTAGATTATGTTCATTTTTATTATGAATTATTAATTAGTAATATTTGTTATATGCGATTTTATTATCTTTGTTATTGGATACTTTAATTCAATGCTATGACTCATCTCATATTATTGTGTTATTTTCTGAAAAAGTATATTATATAATTATTTCATACTAGAACTAAAGAAATATTCGAGCACAAGTTATATATTTTGTGCTATGAATACTTTATCGGATATCCGAAAACCCGAGAAAATTCGACATTGAAAAATCCCACTTGGTTGGTTTGATTTGGTTTAGAGATTTCAAAACCCGACACCATTGGTTTGGTTTGGTAATTAAAAAATCTGAACCAACCTAACCCATGTACACCCCTAATCATGGGTCTAATTCAAAAAAATTGCCTAAGTGGAAACTCGCTGTTAATAACACCTAAAAGCTAATGGAGGTAAGAATGATTCTAAATCATATACTTAGAAAACAATCTATTCTCTCAGCACATTATGATATTATTGTATTGGTCAAAATTTGACCACAGTGATCGATCCAATTGGGACCACGTCCAAACAATGGGATAAGAAAAAATGACCTCATCCACACCAAACCACTTATTCTGCGAACGGTGAAAGTGAACGCGAAGTAAAGGGGGTTATGGCCCAAATACATGGAAATGACTCCATAACTATATATAGGGAGGAGACCTTCTTATAAAGTGCTCTCTCTCTCTCTCACTCTCTCCCCCCCCCCCCTCTCTCCTCTATAGTTTTCTTAGTGAACAGAAAGTAAAACAATTTCTTTTCTTCCATTGAATATGTACAACAGTCATTATCACCGATTGGGGAAATTAGAAATGGAAGATATCGACAATCCATCACTTCTACTTCACTTTACATATCTTTTTCCTATTTGTTTGTAGATCTAAAATTTATTATGTTTGACTAAGATTTATCCCATTAACTTTTTTAATTGATTTAATCAAAAATATTTCGATATCTTTTGGAAAATAATTTGGCACCGTTTGTGGGGATTTCTTAGTGAAAATTCCTAATCTCTTTCATATCATAAACCAGAAACATGATTATCCGCCGAAAAGAGCGCTAAGGCATAGCCCAACCCATGTAGAGCAAAAGCAAAACTTAGAAGGAGAAAGTGAGCCGAAATGCCAGCCGGAAAACGAGCAACCTTACAAACTCGCCCTCATTCACCGACTCAACGGATGGGGGTAAGGCAAATATCATTTTGGCTCACCTCCTACTCTTTGCTCATGTAGGAACTTGAGAGCCACGCGGGCGATCGAGTGAGCAAAGAAACATCTCAACTGGAGAATGGAAAAGTACCACAAAACAACCGAAATATTGCCCACATGACAGTCCAACTTCTAGAAAATGACGCCCATTAAGACGTAATCTCACTCCCCCACCAAGGGGTTTCCCCAATAAGGTTTTCCCGGGAACATAGGGACCGAGAAGACAAAGGAGATATCCTCAACTTCAAAGTATAATTCATCACCCCGCTCACCAACGACATCTCCATACTGAAAAGCGAAATGGTTAGACAAGGAAACTCCAATGTAGGCACAAAACGAATGCGAGTAAAACAACGATGTTTCATACCCTCCTCACATTACCCTCTCCAATGGAGACAAAATCAAGCGAACTGGGACTCACCAAGGAGATGCAGAGGCCGAGCAGAGGTGGGACTCCCCCAGGGGATACCCAGTTCTCCAAGAAACTAGGGCTGGCAGTGGGTTATTATTTTGACAAGTTCGAAAAAACACCCTTAAGGACAAGGGCCTTCTCCAAAGAGAAGAGTTCGACCTCGATCGAACAACGATGGGTTAATATAGACAAGTTTGAAATAGGCCTTCACAAATATAAAAGGGGTTCGACCTCGATCGAATAGAGACATATTAATATTTCGACAAGTTTGAATTCTTTCATATTAGATGTCTAAGAATCTGCCTATTGGTTTATCTACCATGCCTCAACCTGAGTTGTCCTATGTATGTCAGTATGTTTTAATCAATCTCTTTACTTAGGTTTTGGTTTAATATGCTTTGTTAAGTGTCTAATGTCTCTAAGTAACTCTGTTTCTATGTTTAATTTGTCCAGTGTAATATGTTTCCACACGATTATTCTATGATTCATGCTCTATGACTCTACTTCATGTTGTATGAATAATTCCTTAATCCTAAAAAATTATGATGACCCGACCCGTCGTCTCATGTGTTATTGCTCTGTTTTTCCCATCTATTATTTCTTCATATTTCTTTATCAGTATTTGGTATGTCAGAATTGATTCGGGTTGGTTTTGGTTGAAAATAAGACAATAGCCTCTTAGAAAGAGGCTTGTTTTGAAAAAATCAACCGGAAGTTGACTATTGAGTTAGAGGGTCGGATGTGAATTCTGGTGGTTTGGTTAGCTTTGGGAGTTTATTTTTGACTTAGGGGAGTGATCAGAATCAAATTTGGAGGTCTGGTGTAGAAATAGGTTTGAATTGGCAAAGTTGGAATTTTGGCAAATTCTAGTTGATAGGTGAGATTTTGATCCAAAGGTCGGAAGGGAATTCCAAGAGTTTGAGTAGATTCGTTAGGTGATTTTGGATGTTTCTGCAAATTTTCAGGTCAATCGAACGTCGTTTGGCAGGGTTTTTAATCGAATATGAGTTTCAGAAATTTTAAGAAAATTTAGATTTGAATCCGTGGTAATTTGATGATTCTTGTGTTGT
>JASVEL010010918.1:0-38509 GCA_032618575.1 Nicotiana noctiflora
ATAGCACCTACGCGTGCTGTCGCTGAGGCACCACCGATGGATTAGGTTGGAGCACAGGCACCTGGTACACCTAATACAGCTACTACGACTCCAACACTCCAACAGACTCTCACTCTGTTTATGAGCATGTACATTACTATGGCTCAGGCGAGGTTGCTTCTTCTCGCTGCAGCCACATCCCAAGCAGGATGAGCACAAACTTCCACCGTCCGCACTCTTGAGCAGCGAATGCAGGTTGAGTAGGCTCCCAAGATTATTCCCGCACCGCCTGCAGCTCCAGTTCAGCCCGAGGATGGGTCAACTGCTTCAGAGGACGAGCAGTGGAGACTTGAGAGGTTAAAGAAATATGATCCCCAATGTTCAGTGGATTAGCATGAGATGATGCCTTGGGATTTCTAGAGGAGTGTCATCGTATCCTCTGTACTATGGGTATAGTGGATTCTAGTGGGGTTTCTTTTACTTCATTTTAACTTCGAGGGGTCGCTTATGATTGTTGGCGCACATATGAGTTGGATGGTCCAGTCGAGTCTGCCTCGCTGACTTGGACACAGTTCTCCGACATGTTTTTGAGAGAGTTTATGCTTGGCATGCAGAGTTTGAACGGTTGCGCTTGAGCGGTTGCGCTAGGGCTCTATGATTGTATCTGAGTATGCCATTAGTTACACCCGGTTAGCCAGATATGCACTGGCTTTGGTTGCCTTTGTCCGGGAGAGAGTGCGGAGGTTTATTGAGGGTCTTATTTCGCAAATCCGATCTACCATGCTAGAGAGCTAGAGACGAATTTGCCGTATCAGTAGGTACTGAGTATTGCTAGACGGATTGAGGGTATGCTCGCTAGGGAGCAAGGAGAGAGGGAGGCAAAGAGGTCTCGAGAGTCGGGTCACTACATTGGTGCCTATACTTCAGCAGTCGGTCGATATGGTAGGGGTTATTCCAGTCGTCCTGTTCATTCAGCCTTGCCAGCAGCTGGTAGTACTCCAGCTCCAAAAGAACCTTAGGAGCCTTACTATGCTCCCCTAGTTTCCAATGTGCTTCCTGCGTGGGGTACCTCTAGGGATTAATCCAGCGGGAGCGGGGCCAGTCACGCATAGCCACCGCGTCCTCCCAGGGCTTGTTATGAGTGCGGGGATACTCGCCATTTGGTTAGGGAGTTCCTCCACAGACTGCCTCCATAGACTTTGCAGCCTCAGCATGGTTCACAGGGTCAGCAGGCCATCGTTCCAGCTCCAGCTGCCACCCCACCCACGCAGCCAGCCAGGGGCGGGGATCAGGGTGATAGAAGCTGCCCTCGAGCGAGGGGTCGGGCCAGATTTTATGCTATTCTTGGTCGGGTCACAGCTATCGCTTTTGATTCTGTTATCACAGGTATTATCTTGGTTAGTCATAGAGAGGCATCAGTTTTATTCGATCCTGGTTCTACTTTTTCATATGTGTCCTCTTATTTTGCTTCACATATGGGTATGCCTCGGGATTCTTTGAGTGCCCCCATTTATGTTTCTACTCCGGTAGGAGATTCTTTGGTTGTGGACCGTATGTATCGGTCGTGTTTGGTCACTATTTGTTATTTTGAGACCAGAGTTGATCTTTTATTGCTCGGTATGGTTGACTTCGATTTTATTCTAGGCATGGACTGGTTGTCACCCCATCATTCTATTCTTGATTGTCATGCCAAGACCGTGACGCTGGCTATGCCAGGCATCCCACGTATTGAGTGGAGTGGTACTCTAGATCACATACCCAACCGTGTTATTTCTTTTCTTAAAGCTCAACGTATGGTTGAGAAGGGGTGTGATGCTTATCTAGCTTATGTAAGGGATGTCAGTGTTGACACCTCTTCTATTGATTCAGTCCCAAGTGGTACGAGATTTCTCTGATGTATTTCCAGCTAATCTTCTGGGCATGTTGCCCGATAGAGATATCGATTTTGGTATTGATTTGTTGCCGGGCACTCAGCCCATTTCTATTCCTCCGTACCGCATGGCTCCTCCTGAGTTGAAGGAGTTGAAGGATCAGTTACAGGAGTTGTTGGGTAATGGTTTCATTCGACCTAGTGTTTCACCTTAAGGTGCTTCTGTGTTGTTTGTAAAGAAGAAGGACGGTTCTATGCGTATGTGCATTGACTATCGCTAGTTGAACAAAGTTACAGTGAAGAACCGATATCCTTTACCATGTATTGATGACTTATTTGATTAGCTACAGGGCGCACGGGTGTTCTCCAAGATTGATTTGTGCTCTAGTTATCATCATCTGAAGATTCGGGAGCCAGATATCCTGAAGACTGCCTTCAAGACTCGGTATGGTCACTACAAGTTTCTCATTATGTCTTTCGGGCTAACTAATGCACCAGCAGCTTTTATGCATTTGATGCATAGTGTATTCATGCCATATCTTGACTCGTTCGTGATTGTTTTCATTAATAATATTTTGGTATATTCCCGGAGTCGGGAAGAGCATGAGCAGCAACTGAGGATAGTGCTTCAGACTCTAAGGGAGAAGCAATTATATGCAAAGTTCTCTAAATGTGAGTTTTGGCTGAGTTCGGTGGCATTTCTAGGCCACGTGGTGTCGAGCGAGGGTATTCGAGTGGATCCGAGAAAGGTGGAGGTCGTGCAGGGTTTGCCCGGGCCCTCCTCAGCTACTGAGATTCGTAGTTTCCTTGGTTTGGCGTGTTATTACCGTCGCTTTGTGGAGGGGTTCTCTTCGATCGCAGCACCTATGACCAGATTAACCCAAAAGGGTGCCCCTTTTCAGTTGACAGAGGAGTGTGAGGTGAGCTTCTAAAAGCTCAAGACAGCTTTGACTTTGGCCCCAATCTTGATGTTGCCTACCGGTTCGGGGTCCTATACGGTTTATTGTGATGCCTCACGGGTTGGACTTGGAGCGGTATTGATGTAGGATGGTAGGGTGATTGCATATGTGTCCCGACAGCTTGAAGGTACATTAAAAGAACTACCCTATCCACGATCTTGAGTTAGCTACCATCGTTCACGCCTTGAAGATCTAGCGTCATTATTTGTATGGGGTTCCTTGTGAGATTTACACCGATCATCGGAGTTTGCAGCACTTGCTTAAGCAGAAGGACCTGAATATGCGCCAGAGGAGATGGCTAGAGTTGTTAAAGGACTATGATATTACTATTCTTTATCACCCGAGCAAGGCTAAAGTGGTTGCCGATGCTTTGAGTCGTCGGGCGGAGAGTTTGGGGAGTTTGGCATATCTACCAGCCTTAGAGAGACCTATGACGATGGATGTTTAGGCTTTAACCAGGCAGTTTGTTAGATTGGATCTTTTAGAGCCCAGTCGGGTTTTGGCATGTGTGGTTTCTCGGTCTTCTCTATTTGATCGCATCGGGGAGTGGCAGTTTGATGACCCTCATTTGCTTGTCCTTCATGATAGAGTTTGACACGGTAATGCTCGAGATGTTACCATCGGGGATAATGGAGTGATGAGGATGCAAGGGCGTATTTGTGTGCACAATATGGATGATCTTCGAGAGTTGATTCTAGCTGAGGCCCATAGCTCGCGATACTCCATCCATCTGGTTGCCGGAAAGATGTATCAGGACTTGAGGCAGCACTATTGGTGGAGACAGATGAAGAAGGATATAGTTGACTATGTTTCTAGGTGTCTCAAATACCAGCAGGTGAAGTATGAGCATCATCGTCTAGGTGGGTTGCTACAGCAGATTGAGATCCCAAAGTGGAAGTGGGAGCGTATCACCATGGACTTCGTATCTGAACTTCCATGGACTGTGAGGAAGTTTAATTCTATTTGGGTCATTGTGGATTGGCTGACCAAGTCCGCCCATTTCATACCTGTGTGCACCACTTACTCATCGGAGCGATTGGCGGAGATCTACATAAGGGACATAGTCCGATTGCATGGTATTCCAGTTTCCATCATTTCAGACAGAGGCACTCAGTTTACTTCACGGTTCTGGAGAGCCGTGCAGTAGGAGTTAGGTACTCGGGTGGAGCCGAGCACGGCATTTCACCCCCAGATGAATGGACAATCTAACCGCACTATTCAGATTTTGGAGGATATGCTTTGTGCATGCGTGGTTGAGTTTGAAGGGTCATGGGATCACTTCTTGCCACTGGCGGCGTATGAGGCCCTATATGGTAGGAGGTGCAGGTCCCCGGTGGGTTGGTTCGAGCCGAGATTGGCCAGGTTATTAGGTACAGAGATGGTCCAGGATGCGATGGACAAGGTCAAGGTGATTCAGGATAGACTCCGTGCAGCCCAGTCTAGACAGAAGAGTTATGCGGACAAGAAGGTTCGCGATGTGGCATTTATGGTTGGTGAGCGGGTTCTACTTCGGGTCTCGCCCATGAAGGGTGTCATGAGATTTGGGAAGAAAGGAAGCTCAGTCCAAGATTTATTGGGCCTTTTGAGATTTTGAGGCGTGTTGGGGAGGTTGCTTATGAGCTGGCCTTACCTCCCGGCCTAGCCGGAGTCCATCCAGTATTTCATGTCTCTATGCTCCGTAGATACCATGGTGACCCGTCGCACGTGTTAAATTTCAGTTCAGTCCAGCTAGAAAAGGATCTATCTTATGTTGAGGAGCCAGTAGCCATTTTGGATAGGGAAATCAGAGAGTTGAGGTCAAGGAACATCGCTTCGATGAAGGTCCAGTGGCGCGGTCAGACGGTCGAGGAGGCGACTTGGGAAACCGAGCAGGATATGCGCAGCCAGTACCCTTATCTTGGCACGAGAATAAATAAGAAACTAGGGTTATTTAGGGTTTGGCTATTTAATGCTGTAACGATCCGACCGGTCTTTTTTAGAATTTACGCTTCGATCTCCCATTAACTGCTTTTTCTAAGTTCATTTCTGCTATTTTGGTTTGCCGGGATGTTCGGTTCTAGAATTCGGAGTGTTTTTGGATACTTAGTCCCTAAATGAGAGCTTAAGAATTGAAAAATGGTCGTATTTGGAACAGTGTTAAGATGACCTCAGAATGGAAATCCAATGGTTCTTTTAGCTCCGTTAGGTGATTTCGGGGTTGGGAACGTGTTCGAAATGTATTTTGGAGGTCCGATGTAGAAATAGGCTTGAATTGGCGAAGTTGGAATTTTGGCAAATTCCGGTCGATAGGTGAGATTTTGATCCAGGAGTTGGAATGGAATTCCGACAGTTGCAGTAGCTACGTTAGGTGATTTTGGATATGTCTACAAATATTCAGGTCATTCAGACATCGTTTGGTTGGGGTTTTGATTGGATATTGGTTTCGGAAGTTTTAGTTGAAACTTAGGCTTGAATCCGCCTTAATTTGATAATTCTTGTGTTTGAAGGCGTGCTTTTATGATTGGAACAAGTTCCTATGATGATTTAGAGTGGGTTTGTATTTTTGGTTGAGGTCTCGGGGGCCTCGGGATGAGTTCGGGTTATTAAACAAAAAAATGTGAATTATTGGACTATTTGTATGTTGCAGCAGATGTTTCCGCTTCTGCGGAAGGGAGACCATAGAAGCAGGAAGAGAGTCGCAGGTGCGAGAGTTTAGGGGCTCATCTGGGTCCGCAGAAGTGGGCAGATGTTCGCAAATGCGATCCCGCAGAAGCGGGTACGCGATCGCAGAAGCGAAGGGGTTAGCCTTGGAGATTTATGCAGAAGCTGAGAATTTTCCGCGTAAGCGGTGTCGCAGAAGCGACTAGGAATCCACAGAAGCGGAACTAGAGGTTTTAAGTGAGTGTCGCAGAAGCGACCATGAGTCCGCTGAAGCGACACAGGAGTTGCAGAAGCGAAACTCCTGAAAAGTTTAAGGTTTAGATTAGTTCGAAATTTCAGAGTGTTAAAAACATTTGGGTCTTCGACCTAAGAGACGAATTGAGCGATTTTGAGAAGGAAATTGAGGAGTATCATCACGTAAGAACTCTTGGACCCAAATTATGTTATTACATTGATAAAACATGGATTAAATCTCTGAAAATTGAGGAATTAAGGTGTAAAAATGAAGGATTTTGCTCTAAGCCTGTGAAATAGAAAATTGACGATTTGAATGGACAAATGGATTCTGATTTTGATAAATTTTATATGTTTAGACTCGTGAGAGTACGAGGGTTATGAAAACGTAAAAATATTTTGATTCCGAGCCCATGGATGGAGGGGTATTTTGGTCATTTTTCCTATTTTCGCGCCTTAGCTTTAATTTTTAACAATGTAATTAGTTACTTGCGATGTTATTTACACTATGTAATTTGTTTGAATAGATTTGAGCCACTCATAATCGGATACTCGTGGCAAGAGCATTATTTTATAGCGGTTTTGTACCGGGATTGAGGTAAGTGGCTTGTCTAACTTTGTGTGGGGGATCTTTTCCCCTAGGATATATTATGTGTTGATTTAATTGCCTTGTACGCGAGGTGACGGACATGTACTTGCGCAAATTGTTGAAAAATCCAATTTACTTGAATTGCTCAATTAGTGTTATCTGTGTTATTTGATTGGTTTAATTGCAAGGCTTATCTTGTGTTATCTAGGGAAGCATGATTAGATAGGATTAACTTTCCAAATGCCTACTTGTCTTAATTGAGTTTCGTGGAACATAATGAGATTGAATTTAATTGTTCATCGTAGTAGTGCATTTCATTTCTCTCTGCGTATTCTTTTTGTTTGATTGTGATGTTGATAAAAAGGGACTGTTGGTTCAATTCCCGGAGATCCTGTGATGTTGAATAAAAGGACTACGGGTTCAATTCCCGGAGATCTTGTGATGCTAATATAAAAGGACTGCGGGTTCAATTCTCGGAGATCTGGTGCTACTGAGGTAAAGGACTGCGGGTTCAATTCCCGGAGATCATGTGATATTGATATACAGACTGCAGTTTCAATTCCCGAAGATTCTATGATACTAATATACGGATTGCAGGTTCAATTCTCGGAGATCCTGTGATACTGATATACGGACTGCGGGTTCAATTCCCGAAGATCCTGTGACACTGATTTCTGTACTTGTTGTATTAGTTTTCCTTGTTAGCTTAATTGTAGATGACCTGTAGTTTCTATCTTATTTTGCTGTTATTCTAGATTTACTCCTGCTTTACGTTGTTCGATATTTTATTATTATTATTCTCGGTAGGGCCCTGACCTTCCTCGTCACTACTCTATCGAGGTTAGCCTTGGTACTTACTGATTATCGTCGTGGTGTACTTATGCTACCCTTCTACATACTTTTTTTGTGCAGATCGAGGTCCATCTGATCAGGCACACTACCGGTGATCGAGGAGATATTTCAGGAGACTCGAGGTATGCGTCTGCTGCATTCGGAGATCCGGAGAGTCTTCTTCTGTTCTTCCCTAGTGACACTAGTTATTTTCCTTTCTGTTTCAGTTTGTTAAAATATCTGGAGTTTTGGAGTCTTACTGTACATTTCTATAGCCTGTGTTTCTGGTGAGTTTTCGGGTCTTTGGAAATTTTAGCAAACTTTGTATTACTCAGTTGTACATGAGCGACACCTATTACATTTTGTTTCTATGTTATTCCGCTGTTATTTTTAGTTGTTCGTGAAAGCTGTAAATTTCGCAATTGTGTTAGGCTTACCTAGTTGCGAAGACTGGGTGCCGTCATGAGAGGTTCACGATTTGTGAACTAGGGTCGTGACAAGTTAAAATAAACAAAATAAATAATATTAATACATGACTAATGGAAACATACTAATATAACAAAATTGATTATTCGTATAATATTAATGGAAACATACTAACATACTAAATAATATTATTCACACTAACATAACATAAATAAAATAAATAAAAAATTAATACTAACATATCAAATAACCCGGGTATATACTAACATATCAAATTAATACTAACATATCAAATTAACATATCAAATAAAACAAACCTAGTATATAAAAGAAACAAAATTAAACACTAACATAACAAAAATTCACATGGAAACATACTAAACAATACTAATGCATGACTATATGAGTTTCGACATAAACAAAAATTGAAATACCTCGATATAGATATTATTGAAAGTGAGTTTTTGCACCCGAAACACGGAATCCAAAGCTTCTTTTGTGTGCGGGACCTACACTCCTTACTCTTTATAGGACGGGTGATGCCGAATTTTGTTTTTTTAAAGTGTAGGCGTGGTGGGGGACCAGAAAAATGTTGAAAGGTTTTTTTAATGGAGTCGTTGTCTATGGGAAGAAGATGATCCGCTTTTATTAGGGCATTTTGTAGTTTGATACAACGAATTGTAATTCGTAGTACTCTACTATGAAATATCAGAAGAATAACATATTTTTTTAATAGTTTGCAGTTCAGTACTGCAAATTGTGGTAACGGCATAAATTTCGTTAGTGCAATTCACAGTATTAAACTGCGAAGTGCCTATATTATTATTTTTTTTAAACATCAAAAATATATTTTATGTCCAAAAATTCATTATTTCAGTTCCGGACTCATTTAATGATCAACCAACAGAACACAGTACTGTCCAAATTTATGCATCGCTGCTTGCATTTAACTATTTGTATTCTGTATGCTGCATCTTGCTAGACTGCCACTCAGACTGACAAAGACTTGAATTTCTGTTTCATTAGCTTTCCCCATAATGGTCCAAACAAATTAGTACTTATTTACAGTTTTTATATTGAGATTTTGACACAGCTACGTATATAAATAAAATTATTTATCCTTATATACTCATTTGTTTTTTCTACCCATAAACTAATTATATTTCCTATCATAATAGGTTTTAAGGGGAATTTTCTCTTTATTCTCCTACTCTTTTTTATTTCTATGCTTCTTTTCTTTTCTTTTTCCCATCTCCTTTTCTTTTTTCTCATTTTCTTCTTATTTTTTTCTTTTTTCCAAGACAAAACATGTTAGAATGGACTCAGCCAGTCCTTATCAATTTTTTATTTTTTTATTTTTTTTATTTTTTTATTTTATATATATATATATATATATATATATATATATATATATATATATATATATATTATTACTAAATAAAAATCAAATTGTGTACCAATTAAATATAGCTAATACAATCAAAAAATGTTAACTAACATTTGATACCAGTATAGTATATAGTTATACCAACGGGGTATACAATTGTACGCAAAGAGTTAACAAAAGTTTAATTCAATTATTAAACTGAAATAATATCAGTTGTCAATAAAAATTTTAAAAAATTCTAAATGGATCTAATTGTAAGAGTATACCGTTACATTATATAGCAAACTATAATTTATTTATTTTTTTGCATTTTCAATTTGCCACTCACGCTAGGTAAAAGCTTAAAAAAAAAGCAAGTGAATTTACGGGTAATAAGTATACTATTATAGTATATTGTATACTATTACAACATATTGTTACAATATCTTGCATATTATTATAGTATACCATAACAATATATTTGTATACTATAATAGTATATTGCTGTAGTATAACAATTACTCCTATGGTATATTAGTATATTGTAGCGGTATACTACTAGGTAACAGGTGTTCTTATTCGATTATTACTGTAGTTATATTCTTCTTCGATTTTCAACTGAAAATTTCGATCTCAATCACCTCAAAATAGCTCCAAATCTCGACTAAGCTAACTCAACACTTGGTTATAATTGCCGATCGATATTTTAATCACGCGAGTTAAATCTAATCAAACAAGGGAAAAAACCATGTGGTGTAGCACGATTGGTGGAATTTTATAAGTATAGTTCGTATTGACTACAGAAATAGTAAAAGCTCTATTAAAAAAATAAATATACTAGGAGTATACTAGAGTATTAAAATATTAAAAATCTAAATTTAGTGTACATGTGCCTGTAGAGTGTATTGCAGTTGACTTTTAAAAAATTTCCAAGTATCGTCATTAATGACGATCATAGCTCTGAATGATATAATTTCAGCGTCACCGATGATCACCTTCACTCATGTAGTTTATAGTTGAAGTTGTTCATATTTTAATGAATATAAGTAGTATTCGACAAATTAAATTTGTTAAAATATCAGCTTGACAACTTAGGGGAGTCCTAGTTTATGATAACTGGAGGCGCTAATTATTTAAAATCCGACCAGCACATTGCTAAGCCAGCCTGACCAATTAATAACAATAACGGAGCTAGAAGCTCGCTTTACCACATTTAAGCATATCAAATCACGAAGCAACAACGATACATATAACGAAAATGGGGAAACCAAGTCCTAAAATATACCAACTCCCATAGACCGAAGGGTCAAGAGTCATGAGCCTCTAATGAACAAAAGTTTATAATAGTTTACAAGATACCAAATACGGAAAGAAACATCAATACAGAGTCGAAAGACAGTAAGAAGGAATATCGGGTCCTGCGGACTCTGCAGCTACCTCGTATATCCTACAGATGTCGCCTCGCACAGCTATTGGATCACTGCTGGGAGGTACCTGGATCTGCACACAAGGGGCAAGGAGTAAAATGAGTACTGCCAGACTCAGTGGTAATAAATAGGGGTAAGACAGCGTAAATAAGAAATCCGCAATAAAGCACTATGTAAAGTTGTAATCAAATACCCTGTCACATAATCAATATCAACTGTACATGTACCAGCAAGTACCAGCAAAATAGTATAACAGCTAGCAGATGTAGCTAAATGCAATGCAATGCATGATAAGACCGCTACGGCGCGTAGACCGATCCAATTTGGGTACCCGTGCTCACTGTGGGGGTTCAGACTCCGAAGGGGCTCCTACAGCCCAAGCACAATATCACTGCGGCGTATAGTCCGATCCAACATATATACTGCTGCGGCGCGCAGCCCGATCAACTACCAGTCAGCTAATATGCAAATACAGCCTCGCAGGCTCAAAAGTAGTTCTGAAAACCTTTTTATCATTTTTCAGTTGGAAAACAGTAATACCAAGTTCCAGAGATTGGAAATAGCATGATAACAGAAATAGCTACGGACTGGTAGTAATTAACATGTCAATATGATAAGACAATGATAACGATCCTCGCGGGATCCAATAACTGGCTCACGGCCCACAAGTATACTCAACCACCCAAGAAGGGGGTTCAACGGCTCAAGAGTAGCCAATATCACAGTATAATATGCAACCATCCGAGAAGGAGGTTCGACGGCTCAAGAATAGCCAATATCATAACACAGTGCCAACAAGTCGGACTAAGCCATAGTCCCCAATCACAATCGACCTCGCACTCACATGAGAGTACGTGTGTCGCCGCTATACAGCGTCACAAAGTGGTATACCGGGGTTTCGAACCCGCTGGTCATCACCCACATCTATTACTCACCTCAATACGACACGACGACTACTCCGCAATGCCCTTGCCACGAGAATCAAGCTCCGCACGTGTAGAATCTGATCAAATACAGTAGAAACACAACAGATTAGGCCAATGGGACTACACCCAATCAATACAACTCAATTTACATCGAAATTCCCAAAGTTGTCAAAACCCGACTTTTGGTACGCTTTTCAAAAAATCACGAAAGTCACATATTCGGAACCCTCATCTTGATACGAGTCTAAGCATATAAGATTTACCAAATTCGGACTCCATTTGCCCATTCAAAACCTTGATTTTCTAAAGTTCAAGCCTAGGGCTAAATCCTCCATAAATTACCCCAAATTCCTCCATTTTCATGATATAATTGCACAATATTATCAATACTAATCATAGTTTAAGTCCATAGTTGATTACCTGATGATTTCCCTTGAGTTTCTCTTCAAAATCGCCCAAATCGCCTCTAAAGCCGAGACCCAAATGTGTGAAATGTTTCTGAAATTTTCTAACTTCTGATACACTTAACTCACTGCGATTTTCGCTTCTGCGGGCCATTTTCCGCCCCTGCGAAACCGCTTCTGCGACCAAATGGTCGCTTCTGCGAACCCAGGCCTACTTGGCCATTTCCGCACATGCGATCCCATTGACCGCTCCTACGGGTCCGCTCCTGCGGAATCCCCTCCGCCCTTGCGGTCTATCCCGCTTCTGCGGACAAGAGTCCGGTCCTGCGGACTCGCCTATGCGATCACAATCCGCTTCTGCGGACTTCTTCATCACGCCTCCAGACCGCTCCTGCGATCGCCCTCTCGCACCAGCGAAGCCGCCCCTGCGGGCCAAGCTCTGCTTCAGCGGTCGCCTCCGCTTCTGTGCCTTCTTGTCCTCTCCTGCGGACTCGCTCCTCGCGGTTCCATTTCCTTAGGGACGAAAACAACAGAACCAACAACCAAACATGCAATTTTCCATGTTTTCTTCCCGATTAACCATCTGATAACACCCCGAGGCCCCGGGACCTCATCCAAACACAACAACACATCCTAATACCTTATTCGAACTTGTCCCAATCCTCAAACACGTCTAACAACATCAAAACCCATAATTCACATTGAATTCAAGCCTAAATTTCTTAAAACTTTCTGAATTACACAATCAATCAAAAACCCGACTAAACAACGTCCGAATGACCTGAAATTTTGCGGACATATCCAAAATCACATAACGAAGCTACTGCAACTGTCGGAATTCCATTCCGACCCCCGGATCAAAATATCACCTACCGTTCGGATTTCGCCAAAATTCAACCTTAGCCAATTCAAGCCTATTTCTACACCGGACCTCCAAATTCAATTCCGATTGTTCCCCTAAGTCACAAATCACCTCCCGGAACTAACCGAATCATCAGAATCCGATTCGGAGCCCTCTAACCAAATAGTCAACTCCGGGTTGACTTTCCTTATTCAAGTTTCCTTCAAAAAGGCTATATGCCTCATTTTCAATCCAATTCACTCCTAACTCACCCGATACACTCTAACACTGATATAAAATCGTAAAACATGTTTTTACAACATAACGGGGTGGTAATTCCCGTGACGACGGGCCGGGTCGTCACATTCTCCCCCTCTTAAGCAAACACTCATCCTCGAGCGGGTCAAGAAACATACCTGAAGTCTCAAACAAGTGAGGATATCTGCTCCGCATCTCCCGCTCGATCTCCCGAGTGGCCTCCTCCACGGGTCGACCTCTCCACTGAACCTTAACTGATGCAATCTCCTTAGACCTCAATTTTCTCACCTGACGTCCCAAAATGGAAATAGGCTGCACATCATAGGATAAATCACCATCAAGCTGAATGGTACTGAAGTCTAATACATGAGACGGATCTCCAATGTACTTCCGGAGCATAGACACGTGGAATACCGGATGAACGCTGGATAAGCTGGGCGGCAAGGCCAACTCATATGCCACCTCTCCAACTCTCCTAAGTATCTCAAAAGGACTAATGTACCTGGGACTCAACTTTCCTTTCTTCCCGAACCTCATGACACCCTTCATGGGTGAAACCTTCAACAATACTCTGTCACCAACCATGAAAGACAACTCTCGAACTCTACGGTCTGCATAACTCTTCTAGCGAGACTGTGCTGTACGAAGCCTCTCCTGGATCAACTTTGCTCTATCCAGAGCATCCTGAACTAACTCAGTCCCTATCAATCTATCCTCACTAGGCTCAAACCATCCCACGGGGGATCTACACCGTCTGCCATACAATGCCTCATACGGGGCCATCTGAATACTCGACTGATAACTGTTGTTGTAGGCAAACTCAACAAGTGGTAGGAACTCATCCCACGAACCACCAAAGTCAATCACACAAGCTCGCAACATATCCTCCGGAATCTGAATAGTACGCTCAGACTGCCCATCTGTCTGGGGATGAAATGCTGTACTCAACTCAACCCGCGTACCCATATCTCGCTGAAATGCTCTCCAAAACTGAGAAGTGAACTGAGTACCCCTATCGGATATGATAGACACTGGGACTCCATGCAACCGAACAATCTCTCGAATAAAGATCGCTGCCAACCGCTCCGATGAGTAGGTAGTACTAACCGGAATGAAGTGAGCTGACTTGGTCAGTCTATCCACAATCACCCATACAGAATCAAACTTCCTCGCCGTCCGAGGGAGTCCAGTAACAAAGTCCATAGTGACTCTCTCCCATTTCCACTCGGGAATAACAATGCGCTGAAATACACCACCGGGCCTCTGATGCTCGTACTTAACCTGCTGACAGTTGAGGCACCGTGATGCATGTCTGACAATGTCCATTTTCATCTTTCTCCACCAATAGCGTTGTTTCAAATCTTGATACATCTTCGCGGCTCCTGGATGGATAGAATACCGCGAGCTATGGGCCTCCTCCAGAATCAACTCACGAAGGCCATCAACATTGGGCACACATATCCGGCCCTGCATCCTCAATACGCCGTCACTATCAATGGTGACATCTCTAGCATCATCATGCTGAACTCTGTCCCTCAGGACAGCCAAATGTGGATCATCATACCGGCGCTCACGAATACGATCATATAGAGATGACCGAGATACAACACAAGCCAATACCCTGCTGGGCTCCGAAATATCTAACCTCACTAGCCGATTGGCTAGCACCTGAACATCATAAGCAAATGGTCTCTCCTCAGCTGGGATATATGCCAAGCTCCCCATACTGACCGCCTTCCGGCTCAAAGCATCGGCCACCACATTGGCCTTCCCCTGATGATATAAAATAGTAATGTCATAATCCTTAAGCAACTCAAGCCATCTCCGCTGTCTCAAATTAAGGTCTTTCTGTTTGAACAAGTGCTGGAGACTACGATGGTCGGTATACACCTCACAAGACACGCCGTACAAATAGTGCCTCCAAATTTTCAAGGCATGAACAATGGCGGCTAGCTCCAAATCATGAACAGGATAGTTCTTCTCACGTGGCTTCAACTGCCGAGAAGCATAAGCAATTACCTTACCTTCCTGCATCAACACACAACCTATCCCCACTCTCGAGGCATCACAATAAACAGTATATGAACCTGAAGCTGATGGCAATACTAACATTGGAGCTGTGGTCAAAGCTGTCTTGAGCTTCTGAAAGCTCTCCTCGCACTCATCCGACCACACGAATGGTGCACCCTTCCGGGTCAATTTAGTCAATGAAGAAGCAATGGATGAAAATCCCTGAACAAACCGGCGATAATATCCCGCCAAGCCAAGAAAACTCCTGATCTCTGTAGCTGAGGACGGTCTAGGCCAACTCTGCACCGCCTCTATCTTCTTCGGATCAACTTGAATACCATCACGAGACACCACATGTCCCATAAATGCTACGGACTCGAGCCAAAACTCGCACTTGGAGAATTTAGCATATAGCTTCTCCTCCCTCAATCTCTGCAACACAATACTCAAATGATGAGCATGCTCCTCCTAGCTACGGGAGTAGACTAGAATGTCATCAATGAACACAATCACAAATGAATCCAAATAGGGCTTGAACACACTGTTCATCAGATGCATAAATGCTGCTGGGGCGTTGGTCAGCCCAAAGACATCACAAGGAACTCATAGTGACCATATCTGGTCCTGAATGCAGTCTTCATAATATCCGAGTCCCTGATCTTCAGCTGATGATAGCTCGAACGAAGATCAATCTTAGAAAACACCCTCGCACCCCTGTAACCGATCAAACAAATCATCTATGCGCGGTAGAGGGTACTTGTTCTTCACTGTCACTTTGTTCAATTGCCTATAATCAATACACATTCGCATAGAACCATCTTTCTTTTTAACAAATAACACCGGCGCACCCCACGGGGACACACTCGGGCGGATGAAACCCTTATCCAGAAGCTCCTAAAACTGCTCTTTCAGTTCTTTCAACTCAGCTGGTGCCATCCGATAAAGAGGAATGGATATGGGCTGAGTGCCCGGCACCAAGTCAATGCCAAAATCAATATCCCTGTCCGGCGGCATGCCCGGCAGGTCTGAGAGAAATACATCTAGAAAGTCCCTCACAACAGGTACAGAATCAATGCTAGGAGACTCGACTCCCACATCTCTCACAAAAGCTAAGTACGATAAGCACCCTTTTTCAACCATCTTCTAAGCTTTTAAGAACGAAATAACACGGCTAGGGACGAAATTGGTCGAACCCCGCCACTCAATCTGAGAAATACCAGGAATGGCCAACGTAACTGTCTTAGCATGACAGTCCAATATAGCATGGTACGGAGACAACCACTCCATACCCAATATAACATCAAAGTCCACCATCCCCAACAATAACAAATCTGCCTGGGTCTCCAGACCCCCAATAGATATAACACAGGATCTATAGACATGATCCACAACAACCGTATCACCCGCAGGGGTGGATACATGAACAGGTAAGTCAAGACTACCATGATTCGCACCCAAATGATGTGAAAAATAAGAGGACACGTAAGAATATGTGGACCCCGGATCAAATAGAACAGAGGCATCTATGTGACAGACAGAAATGATACCTGTAATCACTGCATCAGAGGCAACTGCATCACGCCTACCAGATAGATCTCTACCCCTAGGGCGGCCCCTAGCTAACTAGCCCACACGCCTACCTAACTGGGAGGGTGCTGAAGTAGATGGAGTAGAAGAGGAGGGTTGATCCATCAGCTAAGACCGACCACCACGAAGCCGAGGACATCGTCTCCTCATGTGACCAAACTCACCACACTCATAGCAACAACCCGATGCTGGAGAAGGGGACTGAAGGGAACCCCTCATACCGGAATGACCAGCCAATGCGCTCTGCGCAGAAGAACCTTGAGCTAAAAGGGCATATGATGAGCTATGAACTGGGAGAGCACTAAGTGAAGACTGGCCCTGCTGGAACCTCTGATGATCACGGCCTGAAGATGCCCCACGATACTCAGAACGAGCTGACTAGTGAGGCCTAAAAGAATGACCTCTACTCTACGAAACCTGGCCCCTAGAGGGAGTACCAATGGAGCGTGCCATATCAACAACCTGCTCAAAAGATGATGACAGAACTCACTCTCTGGTCATAAGAATGCGGATAGAGTAGTTGAGGCCATCAATGAACCTCCTGATCCACTCTCTATCAGTAGGGATCATCCACGTGGCATGCCTAGCCAACCGTGTGAATCTAAGCTCAAATTGGGTCACAGACATGTCGCCCTGAACCAACCACTCGAACTGGCGACGTAGCTCCTCGCGACGAGACTGAGGTACATATTTCTCTAGAAAGAGAGTAGAGAATTGCTGCCATGTGAGAGGTGCTGCTCCTGCAGGCCTACGCCTCTCAAACTCTTCCCACCAATCAAATGTGGGACCAATGAACTGAAAGGTAGTAAATGAAACTCCGCTGGACTCAAGAATACCAGCCGTCCGCAACATCCTCTGACACTTTTCCAAGAAACCTTGGGCATCCTCGCCCTCAACGCCACTGAAATGGGGTGGCCGAAGTCTACCAAATCTCTCAAGACGACGCTGCTCGTCGTCGGGCATAACCTGAACCATATGCTCTGGAGCTGGAGCTGGTGCATCTGGAGGAATAACTGGTGCAACCACCTGAGCGGGGACCGCCTCTGGCGTCTGAAGTCCCTGAACAACCTGCTCAGGTGTGCGAGCTGCAGGGGTCTGCTGACCACCCCCTGTCTCAGATGTCGCTGCAGTAGCGGTAGCTGAAACTACCCGAGCCAAACCGGAACACACCGATAATATCTGAGCAAGAGTCTCTTGAAGACCAGGAATAGCAATAGATACAGTCTGGCCCTGAACTGGGGCTGCTGGAGCATCAACCACTGGGGGCTGCTCCTGAACTGGTACAACAGGCGGGTCAGCTGGCACTGCCTCAGCCGCCCTACCTCTACCTCTAGCACGACCGTGCCCACGGCCTCTAACAGGTGGCAATGGAGGTCGTCCACCTCGTCCCGATGCTCGCGTTCTCGCCCTCTGCGAGAGAATAGAATATAGAAGTTCAGTTCTCAGAACAACAAGATCGCACGACAGAGTACAAGAAAAGTGAAGTGTTTCCTAAAGGTTCGCAGCCTCCCGAGGATAAGTACAGGCGTCCCCGTATCGATCCACAAGACTCTACTAACCGGCTCAAGACTCATGAGGCCTAGTAAACCTAGGCTCTGATACCAACTTGTCACGACCCCAAATCCGGTCATGATGGCGCCCAGCACATTGCTAAGCCAGCCTGACCAATCAATAACAAGAACGGAGCTAGAAGCTCTCTTTATCCCATTTAAGCATATCAAATCACGAAGCAACATCGATACATATACCGAAAACGGGAAACCAAGTCCCAAAATATACCAACTCCCATAGACCGAAGGGTCAAGAGTCATGAGCCTCTACTGAACATAAGTGTATAAAGGTTTACAAGATACCAAGTGCGGAAAGAAAAGTCGATACAAAATCAAAAGACAGTAAGAAGGAATATCGGGTCCTGCGGACTCTGCAGCTACCTCGTATATCCCACAGATGTCGCCTCGCACAGCCACTGGATCACTGCTGAGAGGTACCTGGATCTGCACACAAGGTGCAGGGAGTAAAATGAGTACTACCAGACTCAGTGGTAATAAACAAGGGTAAGACAGCGCAGATAAGAAATCCGCAATAAAGCACTATGTAAAGTTGTAATCAAATACCATGTCACAGAATCAATATCAACTGTACATGTACCAACAAGTACCAGCAAAACAGTATAACAGCTATCAGATGTAGCTAAATGCAATGCAATGCATGAAATGACAGCTACGGCGCGTAGCCCGATCCAATTTGGGTACCCGTGCTCACCGTGGGGTTTCAGACTCCACAGGGGCTCCTACAGCCCAAGCACAATATCATGAATATATGCTGCGGTGTGCAGTCCGATCCACTACCAATCAGCGAAATGCAAATGCAGCCTCGCAGTCAGCTAATATGCAAATACAGCCTCGCAGGCTCAAAAGTAGTTTTTGAAAACTCTTTTATCATTTTTTAGTTGAAAACAGTAATATCAAGTTCCAGAGATTGGAAATAGCATGATAACAGAAATAGCTACGGACTGGTAGTAACTAACATGTTCAATATCACAAGACTATGATAACGATCCTCGCGGGATCCAATAACTGGCTCACAACCCACAAGTATACTCAACCGTCCAACAAGGAGGTTCAACGGCTCAAGAGTAGCCAATATCACAATATAGTATGCAACCATCCGAGAAGGAGGTCCGACGGCTCAAGAATAGCCTAATATCATAACACAGTGTCAACAAGTCGGACTAAGCCATAGTCCCTAATCACAATCGACCCCGCACTCACAAGAGAGTACGTGTCTCGCCGCTATACAATGTCACAAAGTGGTATACCGGGGTTTCGAACCTGCTGGTCATCACCCACATCTATTACTCACCTCAATACAGCGCGACGAATACTGTGCAATGCCCTTGCCACGAGAATCAAGCTCCGCACGCGTAGAATCTGATCAAATACAGTAGAAACACAACAAATTAGGCCAATGGGACGACACCCAATCAATACAACTCAATTTACATCAAAATTCCCAAAGTTGTCAAAACCCGACTTTTGGTACGCTTCTCGAAAAATCACGAAAGTCACATATTCGGAACCCTCATCTCGATACGAGTCTAAGCATATAAGATTTACCAAATTCGGACTCCATTTGCCCATTCAAAACCTTGATTTTCTAAAGTTCAAGACTAGGGCTAAATCTTCCATGAATCACCCCAAATTCCTCCATTTTCATGATATAATTGCATAATATTATCAATACTAATCATAGTTTAAGTCCATAGTTGATTACGTGATGATTTCCCTTGAGTTTCTATTCAAAATCGCCCAAATCGCCTCTAAAGCCGAGACCCAAATGTGTGAAATATTTTCTGAAATTTTCTAATTTCTGATACACTTAACTCACTGCGATTTTCGCTTCTGCGGACCATTTTCCGCCCCTGCGAAACCGCTTCTGCGACCAATTGGTCGCTTCTGCGAACCCACGCCTATTTGGCCATTTCTGCACCTGCGATCCAAGGACCGCTCCTGCGTGGCCCGCCCCTGCGAAAACTCTTCCGCTCTTGTGGGTTTTCCCGCTTCTGCGACTAGGCGTCTGCTTTTGCGGACTCGCTTAAGCGGCTACCTTTCCGCTTCTGCGATCCTTCACTTCGTGGCCCTGGATCGCTTCTGCGGCTCACTTTCCGCACCAGTGGTGCCGCTCCTGCGGGCGAAACTCCGCTTCCGCGATCAACAGCGCTTCTGCGCTCCTGTATCCGCTTCTGCGGACTCGCTCCTGCGTCCCCATTTTCGCAGGAGCGAAAACAACAGAACCAGTATCCCAAATCTGCAATTTTCCACATTTTCTCCCGTTTAGCCATCCGAAAACACCCCGAGGCCCCCGGGACCTCATGCAAACACACCAACACATCCTAATGCTTTATTCGAACTTGCTCCAATCCTCAAAACACGTCTAACAACATCAAAACCCATAATTCACATCGAATTCAAGCCTAAATTCCTTAAAACATTCCGAATTACACAATCAATCAAAACCCGACTAAACAACGTCCGAATGATCTAAAAATTTGCGGACATATCCAAAATCACATAGCGAAGCTACTGCAACTGTCGGAATTCCATTCTGACCCCCGGATCAAAATCTCACCTACCGTTCGGATTTCGCCAAAATTCAACCTTAGCCAATTCAAGCCTATTTCTACACCGGACCTCCAAATTCAATTTCGATTGCTCCCCTAAGTCACAAATCACCTCCCGGAACTAACCGAATCATCAGAATCCGATTCCGAGCCCTCTAACCAAATAGTCAACTCCGGTTGACTTTCCTTATTCAAGTTTCCTTCAAAAAGGCTATATGCCTCATTTTCAATCCAAATCACTCCTAACTCACCCGATAGACTCTAACAGTGATATAAAATCATCAAACATGCATTTACAACATAACGGTTAAAATATCAGCTTGACAACTTAGGGGAGTCCTAGTTTATGATAACTGGAGGCGCTAATTATTTAAAATCCGATCTATCTATACCAATAACTATGATTACAACATATATTATAGAGACATACAGAGACACACGTACTGTAATAAATTGAATTATAATCTATGGCCTTTAGAGACTTAGCGAAAGTCTACCGCATGGTTTATCTTTAGCTAAAGAATAAGCGGGTAAATAGTTTGAAATATATGGGTAGGAATAGTAAATAGTTTGAGCATGGGCATTAAAGGGTAAATAGTTTGGAATTAATAGGTACAAAGTGAGATTTTCTCTTCTATATTTCAGCTTCCCTAGGCCCAACAAATTTATTCAGCTTTTCAGGCCCGGCAAAGTTTTTTGTCAAATATTGAAAAGAAATTGTTCTACTTCCATCTTCGAGAAATAATGCGCCCGTTTGATCTGATCGTAAATAGCTGATAAGCTTGAAGTGCTAAAAAATACTTTTATGTGTTAAAATTAATTTTTTAAATAAATATTTATGTGTTTGGACAGACGTACTGAAACTGTAATCCAGCTGATGTGTATGGTAGAAAAGTGTTAATAAGTTTTTTTGTTAAAAATGACTAAAATATCGTTAAAGACTTTACAAAAGATTATAAATTAAAAAATTTCTTTTGCAAAGAAAATGATTAACAACGAATATAGAATAAAAATAAAGTTAAAAAAATATTTTGAAAAAAATATTTTATGAATTAAAAAATATTATTAAGGATAAACTAGTAAAAATTATGGTCAAACTAAAAGTGCTTATAAGCTAAAAGTCATAAGTTAGGGGTGGCCAACTTATGACTTATGAGTGATTTTAGTGTATAAGCACTTGGCTTATAAGCCATTCGGTGTTTACTAAATGCGTAATGTTATGCGAGTTTAACCACCTTATAAGCTTAGCCGAACTCCCTTGTAATCTTTTCTCTTATAAGCCGGATCCTTATTGATTTATTAACAAGGTAGAAATTTTATATCGTGGGTTCTAAGGTGAAAATGCATATAACACGCTCGTTGATAATTGCATCGTTGTGCCTGGGTTACGAGGGCTTTCAATCCAATTTACTCGGCGTGGCACCTGACCTTTAGATGTGATTCATTCTAAGCATATTAGCACAGCGTAGTCCTCCGGTTTCGAATCGGGGTTTGAAACCAAACTCCACGATTTGGGGCGAGACCCAACTTCTTAAAAGTGTGTTCAAGTATATGTATATTATTTTTCACTCAAATACATATATTTACAACTTCAACCCAGAAGAAGCAGTAAGTTCTGCCGAACTCGCGATATCTATGTTGGATCCGTGATTAGAGGAGGACATTGTGTCTTATCATAGTATAATTTAGTCCTTATTTTAAAAGAAGATGAATTGTCTCTTTCTAAATTAATGTGTCTGGCTCCTGTAATTAATTCTCAAATCATATGCTTTAGCTTTGCAAGGAATATGTAGTTTCTGAATTCGAGAATATTTCATGACATGGTGCGTACTCCTATTCAAATTTTCGCCAAAATAGATGTCGATTTGGAAAATTAAGAAGAAAAGATGTTTTTTTAAAAATACTCCCTCCGGTCCAAAATAAGTGATTTTTTGGATGTTTTCACACATATTAAGAAAGTCACATTTTAGCATTAATTAGCAATAGAATTGACCATTTTAACCTTACTATCTCACATAAACACTCCTAACACATATTCCAACACTATTTACTCCAAGGACAATGTAGGAAAAACATCATTAAGTCATTCTTGAAATCCGAAAACATGATCGATTTGGAAAATTAAGAAGAAAAGATGTTTTAGAATATTATAATTGAGAGTTCTTTCAATATCCTTAAACAAAATCTGAGATGTCTTATCACGTCCAACTATGCCTTATAAAAAGGATTAAGCAGTCGCTGCAAATATAATCTGGTTTACAAGTCCGGAGTCGAATCCCACAGCAAACTAAGGTTTAGCTACAGTTGTTCACTATCCCCAAGAAAACAAACTTGAACAAATCCTAACTTATAGATATTAAGATTCTTGTGTTTAACTAATTAACTAACAAATTAAAATTGTAAATTAACAACTAACGATACTAAGGGTTAGAGAAAAGATTAAGGAGGTCTAGAGTTATGATTTCCCCAATTGTCGGAATCCTTCCCGTTATGTCTTCTATAATTTCGCCTAAGTATTCTATACCAATCATGAGCACTCTTATTACCGTAAATCTCTCCCGAGTAATTACGACAATTTACTAGACGCACTCTCCTGAGCTACGCTAGCTAGCTTTTAATACAGCTCACTTCAGATCGCACCCAAGGCTTCGTTATCCCTAATCCCACCTTTAAACCCTTAATTATTGATCCCTCATATACTCTGAGAGTGGTGTTATTCAACAATTACCTAAATATGCACTCTCTCCCGAGTTATGCATACTAAATAGGCACAGCTAATTGAGAGCTCTTCAATCAACCAGAATATAAACGTAGTTGAACAAATAGAGAAAAACTATGGCTCAATTATATAAAAACATAACAAGAATTTATCATGCAAAAAGTTCTATCAAAACTGTAGATAACAAATTAGCTATTCATAATAGTATGTAAAACTACAATATTAAAAGTCATAACAAACAATGAAAAATAGGAAGAGGAAGGAAAAACTCGTAGAAGAATTCTCCGCCTTGCTCCCAATGTGTTCTTGCCTCCTTAGCTCGAATCTGTCTCAAATCTCTCCTCTTCCCTCTTCTTGGCCGGCCGCCTTTGTTTAATATAGGGTTTAGGGCTTAAAATCTCGTGTTTTGAACTTTGGTCCCTGAACTTTATGCGTCCTGCCATGGTCCCACCGCGGTTACGCCAAGACCGCGGCCAGAATGATCCTCTGAATCTTTGGTAATGTTCGCAGTCCTACCGCGGTCCAACCGTAACCGCGGTTTTTTACCCTGTTATGTTTCGGATTTGAAAAAAAGTAAAATATAAAAGTTGTATACCTTTGAGTTAGCTTTTCAACCATATATTGTGGAGCTCAAATAGAGTTCTGAGTAAAAAGTTATGTCTATTTTACTAGACAGTGCACAATATGTTGCCGCGAGTCTTCGTTCGTACTTAATTATAAAATTTGACCCTTGAATACGATCCCAACTTAATTATTTGGGCTTTTGCTCAAACTTCAAAGCTCCAAATCACTTAAATTCATTTCATAACATCTATAATGCTCGGAATCACTCCTACAAGACTTAAAACACACTATTAGTGCAAAATATTAGCGATTAAAGCGTAAACTCAACTAAAGTGAAGTAAATTAGAGTGTAATAATCGACTAAAATACGTAGTTAGAGCCTATCATAAATGTCCAATAGAAAATTCTTTGAATTACCGGCATTCTCCTCCATTGATCCCAAGAATACTTATCTCTAGTAGAATTATGTTTAGGAAATTGAAAAAGAACGAATATCATAAAAAGGAAATGAGTATGACAAGAGGTAAAATCAGAATTTAAAGTTTATGAGTTTTGAACTTGTTATTAAATTTATACTCCCTCCGCTTCAATATATATGAATTTATTTGAATGGACACGAAGTTAAAAAAAAAGACTTTTAAATTTATGATGCAAAATGAGACATATATATTTTTTCATGATCCTTTCTATAGGTAGAATACTACGAGCAGATCGTTCTTTTCTGGAAATTCATCTTTAATTTATGTTATCTAAGTTGACATTGTAGAAGAAGACTTTGAGATCATCATAAATGTCACTATTTATCAAGTTTTTTATTTTCTTACATTGAATGGAAAGCATACTCTTTAAAAAGTCCAACAATGAAATTATTTGAACAGATTTACTTTTATGCAATGATTTATGACAACACAAAATATATATACCTTATTTTGTACCACAAATTTAAAAAAAAATTCTCTTTTATTAAACTCTGTGCCCAATCAAATGGGTTCACATAAATTGAAATGGAGGGAGTAATACTTTTTAATTATTGGATGACAATTAAATATCACTACAAGAAAAAGGGCCTATAGCAAGGGGAAAACGACCGTTAGAAGTCCAAATCCGATCGTTATAAGCTTGTAGCGACAGGAAAAATCCGATCGTCGCCGGTCGTGAAAAGCTTTAACGTTAAAGGTTAACGACCGGGCTGTAAGTCGGCCGTTAAAGATCCTTTAACGACAACATAAATTTCGGTCGTTGTATATCTTTTTTAGCGATAGATTTTTCCTTCGTTAAATTGTCATTCTGATCGTTAAATAACTTTATGGGAGCAACAAATTTGGTCGTTACAGGTGCTTTTACTGCTCAAATTTCCCTTCGCTAATGAGAAGTTTTACAAAATATAATTATAAAACTCTATTTTACTGAATATAAAATAATTATTTCATATGCTTTCATACACACACGACACAATCAAAACAATATTAAATAATCAGTTTTCATATGAAGCTTCATCATTGATACAAAGAACTAAAAAATAATAAAATCGTTCAAATTGTATGACAACATATTAACAACTCCTAAAAGTAGAAAACAATGCATTCAATGTGCATCAGATATCTTTAAACCACCCCCAACAAAATAAATTTCTTGTATTTCAACTTTTTGCTCTGTACTTTTTCAAGAATTGATACTTCGAACTTCCAAATCCTTGTTCTGCTACACTTTACTTGTATATGACTCGTATTAGAACTACTAGATAATTTTGCCCATGCAAAGCAATTTGCAGTCTAAAGTAATCTTTATTTGCAAAATTGCAAATAAAGATTATCTCCAGATGATATCTCATGCTCAATTCTAGGTAAGCTTTCACGACACTTTGGCTTTACCAAACATGATCCTTGCATCTTGTTGGATTATGCCTTCAACTTCACCATAACTTGAGCAACCTTGAAAGTGTTAAACATTGTTGAGAATCGAAGAAAATCTAGTATAACCTGAAAGACATTGTTACGAAGAAGCAAATGCCTCTCCATTAGAATTGAACTTTACGTAGTTACTGAGATATAAATCTTCTAATATACAGTAACCTATGCATCGTAAAAAAGCTACAACACTTAAATATTTGAATCACAATATTAGGTGATATGTTACTACAGTTTGATGATATATGAAAGAGCAAAGTTTTAATGAGTAGATAAAAGTTTTCAGTAAGCAGAACATAAAAAATCTTACAACCAAGTGCTTTCACAGTTCAATCAAGTGTTTAGTAAGCAACCCTCTTTGTGTTCATCAGTATATAAAGAATCACACTATTTCTTTTGCGATTAACTGTCTAAGAAATTGTTAAATCTGATTCAAGCTATAAAAAATAGGCTATTAGCCCATTCATATTATCGGAAGAGAAAAAATAGCTCATTAATTATTATCGAAAGAGAAAAAAGAGCTCATTCATTATTTAAAGGAGCGCAAATCTTTAACTTAGTTTTAAAAGAGCTGCACAAATCTGATTTTACAGGAAAAATGTGGGAAATAGGAAGCAGAAATAAAGTTCTCCAGAAATAGCATGCACTACTGCACTCCCATTAGGTATAACATTTTCGGTTCAATTATGTGACGACCCGGCCCGTCGTCACGACAGTTACTGTCCCGTTATACTCTCATTGTGTGTTTCATATTTCTATATTTGTATTAGAGTCTATCAGGTGAATTTGGATCGATTCTAGTTGAAAATTAGGCATATAGCCTTTTTGAGTGAATCTTGTTTCTGAAAAGTTAACTTGAAGTTGACTATATGGTTAGAGGGCTCGGATGTGGATTCCGGTGATTCATTTAAGTTCCGGAAGGTGATTTGTGACTTAGGGGAGTGACCGGAATTGAATTTGGAGGTCCGATGTAGAAATATGCTTGAAATACCGAAGTTTTAAATTTTTAAAAATCCGGTTGATAGGTGAGATTTTGATTCGGGGGTCGGAATAGAATTCTTACAGTTTTAGTATCCTCGTTAGGTGATATTGGGTATGTCTGCAAATTTTCAGGTCATTCAGACATCGTTTCGTCGGGTTTTTGATGGAATATAGGTTTCGGATGTTTTGGTTGAAACTTAGGCTTGAATCTGCCTTGATTTGATGATTTTTGTGTTTAATGATATGTTTCTAAGATTGGAACAAGTTCGTATCATGATATGGAGTAGGTTGGTGGTTTTGGTTGAGGCCTCGGGGGTGTTTCCGGGGGTAAAATGGACCATTATTGAGTTGATAAACACTGCCGAATTGCTGTCATGAGTGTTGCAGACGATTGCTCTATGCGATCGCAATGGGTGTGATGCGATCGCATAGAAGGTTTGGGAGGAGGCTCAGATTTGTTCAATGCGATCGTGGAATAGGTGATGCGATCGCATAGTAGTGGAGGTTTGTTCTCTACGATCGTAGAGAGTGCCATGTGATCACATAGTGTATTGGCCAGGGGTCCCACGACCCTATTTTTGTTCAATGCGATCGTGGGTGTGTGAGCGATCGCATAGGGTTGTTTGGTAAAGCAATGCGATCGCAGGGGTATTTGTGCGTTCGCATAAGGTAATTTGTGAAGGCTGAAAGTTTGTTCTATGCGATCGCACTGAGGGTGATGCGATCGCATAGTATTATTTAGTGGGTGGATAGAACAGTTAAGTAATATTTAATCCGCGAGGGTTTTCATTATTTCACCATTGTTGGGCAGGTTTTGAAGCTAGGGAACATGAGATTAAGATATTTCCACCTAGATTTCGATTGGAGGTAAGTTTTATGGTCTAATTACGTGATTTTATCCTAGAATGTTCATCTATATCACTGAAAATTGGAGGAATTAAGGTGTAAATTGGGGTTTTGCTTGAAGCCTAAGAAAAATAGAAAATCAATAATTTGAAGGGGCAAATAAACTCCATTTTTGATAAATTTTATATGGTTAGACTCGTGGCGAGACGAGGATTCTAAAATGTGGGTTTTGTAATTTTTCGAGAAGCGGGCCCGGGGTCGGGTTTTGGCAACTTCGTGTTTTTGGGTGTAATTCGAGTTATTTTGACTGGGTAATGTTCCTTTAGCTTATTTTGACGTATTCCTATTGGTTTTGATCAGATTCTGCACCCGTAGAGGACGTTTCTCCTGGCAAGGGCATTGCGAGCTATTTCTCGAGCCGAGTCGAGGTGAGTAATGGGTATGGATGATGACCTGAGGGTTCGAAATCCCAGTATATCACTATGTGACGCTGTGTTGAGGTGAGACACGTACTCTACTGTGAGTGCGGGGTCGATTGTGATTGGGGACTATGGCTTAGTCTGACTGTGTAATATTATACTGTGTTGTTGGCTACAATTGAGCCGGTAAACCTCCTACTTGGATGGTTGTGGATATCTTTGGTCTGTAAGCCAGTTGTTTAGATCCCATGAAGATCGTTATTACTGCTTCTATGATTATAGCATGTTATCCTGATATTAGTCCTGAGCTAAACACTGTCTAAAATGATTTCCAAACTCTGGGATTTCTGAAAACTATATTCTATTGTCACTGATAAAAAGGGATTTAAAAAATTTATTTACTGTGCTTGTGAGGCTTTCATTACATGTAGCTGGACTGGTAGTGGATCGGGCTATGCACCGCAGCATATCACTAATATTGCGATTGGGCCGTAGGAGCCCCTCCGGAGTCTGAGCCCCCACAGTGAGAGTGGGTACCCAAATGGACCGAGCTACGCGCCGCAACGGTCATGTTCATGCATCTGCATTGCATTTAGACATATCTGTTGTACTATTTTAGTTGTTATTGCTTTATCTGAGACTTATACTGTTAAAAATGGTGAAAAGAAGGTTAATATATAGCTTTGCTTAGTAAATTATTTGGTGTTCTTATCTTCACTGTCTTACCCGTACTTATTACCATTGAGTTGGAAGTACTCACACTACTCCCTACACCTTGTGTGCGGATCTAGGTACATCGCAGCATGGCTGATTCCACAACTAATTCAGTGATCATCTGGACAGTCGAGGTGCTACTTAGCATCCGCGGGACCTGAATTTCTCTGTTATCCTTTGTCTTTTAGACTTTTACGCATATGTCAGATACATTATGTATTCAGTATCAGTGTATTAATCTTGGAAGAGGCTCTTGACTTATGACTCCAGATCTGTGGGAGGTGTTATACTTTTGGGATATTGTTTTGCAACTTATGCTAGAATAACGCATTTCTTCTATTATTGGTAATGCTTTGAAGTAAAGCGAGAGCTGGTAGCTCGGTATTATGTGAGATTGATAGTAGGCAATCTTGAAATACCATGCACTACTCACGTTTTCGGTCCAATTAACAAAACACAATTAAAGAACTAAGAGACAACTAAGAACTATGTAAAAATTAAAATCAATTAACTCAAGATGACAACATGTCCATTGTTATATTACTGATAGTAGGCAATCTTCAGTTTACTCATGAATTTTTCTAAAGTAATTCTTCGAGTTTTAATTAATCCACTTCAGATTATATCCTACTACTGCTCTTCCTCTTCTTATTGCTTTTACTTTACTAAACGTGATGAATATGCATTAATTTATAGTTCTCAATAATTCTTTAATTTCACTCAAAAAAATCTCCAAAGATCTATGTCAACAGAAATGTTAACAACAAGAGCAACTTATACAAAGAAAATAATTATATACGGAACAACTTACACATTGGTCAGGACCCTCCTCAATATACCCACTTCTCTCACTTTCTTCCTCTCTTTCTTGTTCTGGGGAAAACTGTAACGATCCGACCCGTCGTTACGAGAGTTACCACCCCGTTTTCTCTATTTTATACTTTAATATATTCATTTATATGTGTTTGGAAAGTTAGAAGTAAATCAGATGGAATCCAGTTAGAAATGAGGCAATAAACCTCTTTATGGGAAGGTTAGTTTAGAAAAGTCAATCGGATGTTGACGGATGAGTTAGATAGCTCGAAATCGAATTTTGATGATTCGACTATTTTCGGGGGGTGATTTATGACTTAGGAGAGCAATCAGAATCGAATTTGGAGGTTCGGTGTAGATTTAGGCTTGAATTGGCTAAGGTTGAATTTTGGCGAATTCGGACGGTAGGTTAGATTTTTATCCGGGGCTCGGAATGAAATTTTTAGAGTTTCAGTAGCTCCGTTAGGTGATTTTTGGGATATGCGTGTAAAATTTTAGATCATTTGGAGGTGTTTAGGTCGGGTTTTAGATCAAATGTTAGTTTCGGAAGTTTTTAAAGAACTTAGGCCTGAATCCGATGTGAATTGATGATTTTGGTGTTTATGATGATGTTTTTATACTGCGAGCAAGTTTGAATGAAGTAATATAACATATCTGTGCATTTGGTTGAGGTCCCGAGTGTCTCGAGGTGAATTTGGATGGCCAACGGGCAAATTTTGATCTTAACAAATGCAGCAGAAATTGCAGAGCAAATTAGTTCTTCGTGATCGCGAGCCTAAGACTGCGATCGCATAGAAAGAAATGAGGGAGCTCAAATTTTTGCACTATGCGATCGCGTAAAGGGATTTGTCATCGTGTAGCAGTGAAAGTTGTTCACTGCAATCGCGTGGGTAAGGACGCGATTGCGTAGAAGGTTTTGGGGGGATCTTGAGTTTGTTCTTCGCGTTCGCATCCGGAGTGTTGCGTTCGCATAGCTCTGAGTTGGTGTTCTACGCGATCACATAAGAAGGGACGCGATCGCGTAGCTTAGGGAGACAGGTCAACGCGATCGCATGGTATGTGTCGCGATCGCATAAGGCAATTATTGGGCCTGGGAAACTTGTGCATAGCGATCGCGTGTGTGGTGCCGCGATCGCATAGAGGAAAAGATGGCACCAGAATGGTTTTAAGGGTTATTTCATTCGCAACCCTCATAATATTTCCACCACTTTTACTTCGTCAAGGGAGGGTTTTGAGTGCTTTTTTCCTCATCTGTTCCGCGCTTCTGAGGCCTTGAAAACCTCATTTTGTATTGCCTCGATTTACGTGCATAGTCCGGGCATGTAGCCGAAAAGATTTTGTGTTAGAATATGTGAGTTCTATGAAAAATATGAAGAAATTTGATATTAGTATTGATATAGTTGACTTCAGTCAATATTTTTGGTAAACGGACCCGGACCCGAGATCGGACGGTCCCGGAATATCCGTAGGAAAATATGGGACTCGAGCATGTGTCCAGAGTCGAATTTGGAGGCCTAGAGCCTAAGATATGTATTTTTCTGTTAAATTGTTTTTGCTGAAATTATTAAAGGAAAATGAATTAAATGACCTTGGTATTGGGCTCGTATTTTTTATCCGACGCCCGGTACAATTCTTAAATATTATTTAAGTACTTCCTGCAAAGTTTGACGACATTTGAACGTCGTTTGATGTGTTTTGAATCTTGAGTTCCAAATTTGAAAGTTTATGAAGTTAAAGGAAGAAAATCATGAATTTGAGGTTTGATCTTATGAAAATGATGTTATATTGGCGATTTGATCGCACGAGCAAGTTCGTAGTATGTTTTTGAAGTTGTGTGCATATGTGGTTTGAAGCCCGAGGGCTCGGGCAAAGATTTGATAGGCCGTTGGGGCAAATTTTGAAAAATAACACAGCTGGTATATTCGCAAATGCGAAGATTTTCTCGCAATTGCGAAAGGACCCAGATTGGCCTTGGTTCGCAAATGCGAACCAATCTTCGCAAATGCGAAGAAGGCAGGATAATGCCCAGGATCACAAATGCGAGGAAAATATCGCAAATGCGAGGAACTCAGGAAACACTTCAAGTTCGCAAATGCGATATGCTTATTCATGTCTCAATATGTGTGTTTGGTGAGTTTGAGTCAATTTGGATTGAGTTTGGTTGGAAATGAGACAAATAGTCTCTTAGAAGAAGGAATAGTTGGGAAAAGTCAATTGGATGTTGACTTGTGAGTTAGAGATCTCGGAATCGAGTCCTGATGATTTGGTTAGTTTTAGGAGGTGATTTATGACTTAGGAGAGCAATCGGAATCGAATTCGGAGGTCTGGTGTAGTTTTAGGCTTGAATTGGCTAAGGTTGAATTTTGGCGAAATGCGAACGGTAGGTGAGATTTTGATCCGGGGCTCAGAACGAAATTCCGACAAATGCAGTAGCTCCGTTAGGTGATTTTGGATGTGCTGCAAAATTTCAGGTCATTCGGAGGTCGTTTGGTCGGGTGTTTGATCGAATGTTGGTTGCGGAAGTTTAAATGAAAACTTAGGCTTGAATTTGCTTGGATTCGATGTTTTCCGTATTTAAGGGCGTGTTTTTAGGATTGGAAAAAGTTTGTATCGTGTTTTGGAGTATGTTGGTGATTTTCGTTGGGGTCCCGGGGGCCTCGGGATGAATTCGGGGGTCCAAACAGACCATTTTGAGCCAAAGTGAGCGGCTGATTGCTGCACTAAATTGCAGCAGAATTTTGTTCATCGTGATCGCCGGCCTGGCCATGCGATCGCGTAGTGTATCAGAGTGAGGCTGGAGATTTGTTCTTCGCGATTGCAGGAAGAGTGATGTGATCGCATGAGGTCGAGGGATTGTGCATCGCGATCGCGAGGGTGTTGATGCGATCGCGTAAGGTCTTGTTAGTGTGCAGTGCGATCGCGATCGTCTCATTGTGATCGCGTAGAGTCGCTGGGTTGGTCGCGTGGAATCGCAGAAGCGACAGGGTGACCGCATAAGTGGACTCGCAGGTGCGAGTCCAGAGCCGCAGAAGCGGAAATTGCGCCTGTGATAAAAATAACAGAAGGGGTAAAATTTCATAAGTCATAAAACATTAGGGCTCGGTTTTAAGAGGAGAATTGGGAGATTTAGACGGGAAATTGCTGGGAGTTCATCGGGTTATCATCGGAGGTGAGTTTTATGGTTCAATTACGTGTTTTTATCTTGAAAGCCTCCTCTATTTTACTGAAATTGGATGAAATTAAGGGGGAATTTAGCCTAAGCGGAATCATCCAACAATACCATATTAAATATCCTGAAGAAGAAGCTTGAGGACGCAACGGGACTGTGGCCTCAGTGTTGCGACCAAAACACTCACACAAGTGTACGTGATCGACAAGTAGTATAGTAATAAGTAAAGTATCGTTCCCACGAGGAATTTTTATTAGCTTATTGACTGATATTAAATTAACTAATTCTTGATTTATGCTATATAATTCGAAAGTATATAGGAACTACTTTATAATTCAATTAATAATGTCACAATTATTCAAGATGAAATTACTACACCCAATTCACAATATTTTTATAATAGTATAGACAAATATATTCCAGGGCCATGGACTTGCTAGTAATCATGCTATTTTTCTACTTAGAATCGATTTATTTAATTATCTGGATTATTGATTATAAGGTTAATAATATTCATAAGAATCTTTCGAGTTCTTATGAATCTATCCAAGTTAAATCAATATCTATATTTCTATGATATTAATATTAACAAGAATGCATTTCAAACTCTTATTATTTAACCAAACAAGGCAAATAAGTATATATCTATCTTAATTGCAAATCCTTCACTCGATGCTCGAGATTCAAATCTTGTTCTATTTGATTTTATATGCAACCAAGAATTTCCTTTGTCAAGTTTAATTCAAAGTTCGTAAATAATATTTCACTGTTAGCTACGTAGTAAAATAATTAAGATCAAAATCAAATAAACAACCCATATCAATAACTTCAATAAAATCAATCTAAGCTTCAAATAACAAGATCAACTAACATCCATGACCCTAGAATATTAGAGAGTTTAGCTACTCATGTTCATACTAAAATCAATAATATTAATGTCTAAAATACTACAAAGAAAAATACAAGATGAAGGTTTAGATGAACTCTTTAATTTGTTGCTCCAAAGTCTTGATCTTCAATTTCTTTCTTAGCTCCAAGAGGACTTCAATGGCTTCTCTTCTCAAAATGTTCTCTGTAGAATGAATAGAGTAATTCCACTCTCATTCAATGTTAAAATCTGATCACCTCATTATGCACCTTTTCCTTGTATTTATCCCATAGTGGAATCCACCCCTTAGTGACAAAATGGTAAATCAATAATGCATTTCCGGAACTAGCGCGGGCAAGCTTATGGCCACGCTAATGCCCGCGCTAGTGGGGTAACATTTGGTCCGAACTTTTGGACTAGCGCGGGCAAGCTTATGGTCGCGCTAATGCCCGCGCTAGTAGGGTATGTGCTCTTTTGTCTTCTTTTGCTCAATTTTTTCACATTGTTTACCATCATAAACTCTCACATGCGTAATTAACTCCTGTGAAATATTCAAATCACAATTAGAGCTAATTTTATCATTAATTATAATCATATGACAGAAATTTCTTCTTAATTTAGAGCATATATATATGGGCTATATTACACAATTTAGCCCATTATCAACACCCCACACTTAATCTATTGCTAGTCCTCGAGCAATCACACTAAACTTATAAAAGAGTCATCAACTCAACCATTTTACCTTAATGCTTGACACCTAGAACAAAACTCATACATTACACCTAGTAATATAACATTCTAGTTTCTGGACTAACTTTCAAGTGCTATACAATATTCACACTTCTTTGAAATACTCTATATAGAGATCAAGATTTGCTTATCTGTCACGAGTCATATGCCCTCACAATTTTATCAACATTACATATATCAATATGTACAAGAGAGTTCCCTAATTATTTATAACAAGAAAGTTTCACTCACACTCACAAAAGAAGTCACATGCATGCAAATAGTACCATAAGCTTTCCCTTAATGTAAATCTCTACTAATGCAGGCTTGTTCGATCAAAAATCAATTAGGACTTTTGCTTCTAGTTGTAATGGGGGTTAAAGGGCTGGTAGGATTTATTTTGGGACTAGTGACTAGCACTCCTAAGCACTTTAACACATTACTCAATCATTTTTAGCGCAAAGTCTTCAATCTTAATAACAATTGCATCAATCAATCAATTCACTCCTAGCAGTGTTCCATCTTTCTTTTATGCACTGCTATAATTCACACTCCACTGGCATTAACAAAACAATATACACACATTTATACAGTTTTTTTTATTTTTTAAATACTTTATATACAAATTTCAGTGCACCTTTCTAACTTTCATTGGTTCCATTCACAAACCACCCCACACTTAGTTCCTTTGTACTTCTTTTAGCGCTCATTTTACAATTAAAGTGCTTTAAGAGGTTAAAGGGTTCAAAATATCAATTTCAAACAAAAATGGTATAGGCTTATAATGTGGGTACCAAATATAGGTTTCAAGGCTAGAAATGGTTAACTAGGGATAAATTTTATTTGATTTAAGCAATTGAGTTCAAAAATATCAAGGAATGCCTAACATCATTTTTTTAAAATCGAGTGTCACCTAAAATTTCGCTTCAATTCACATACCAGGCAAGTTCTAGACACACTTACACTACATGGACTATGCAATTAGCAAAAGTTCTCACCACACATGGCATACGACTCATTAAGATCAACTCACCGAAACTCTCTATTATGAGTACCCATTTCAGTAGCAAGCATGCAATTAAGGCACTTTCAGTCAATTTCCTTTAAAACTAAAATATTATATTCTAGGATCTAATGTGTTCAGGTGTATTAGCAAAAAGGATTCTCTTTCATTTTATAACTTGTAATTCCTTATTTTAATACACAAAGTATAAATTAAAAACTACCTATGCCCGGTTCAAAATAAGCCCTTGGAAAAGAACCGTGGCTCAAAGAAAAACCAAGGGGGATTTGTTACCTACTCAAAATATTTTATACTATCTACTCTATATAACGCAAACATATACTTTTAAATCAGAAAACATTAAACTTCAAATATTCAAAGCATCACTCCAAAACAATACTAATAGCAACAATACTAGTGTTCTAACAAACTAAACAATACTAACACTCCACAAATATAAAACTAGCCAAAATAATCCGCAATACCAAATAAGATAAAAACAAGTATAGAAATGTTGCAAAAGGGGCTCCTCTACCCCACACTTAAAATTGAAGACATGTCCCCATGTCTTCCATTAAAAGTA
The DNA here is from genome assembly GCA_032618575.1 of Nicotiana noctiflora. Taxonomy (NCBI): domain Eukaryota; kingdom Viridiplantae; phylum Streptophyta; class Magnoliopsida; order Solanales; family Solanaceae; genus Nicotiana; species Nicotiana noctiflora. Next base: position 35,786 of record JASVEL010010918.1, read on the forward strand.
TAAGTTTAAGCAAAAATACTTCCCCGAAGCTTTACTCTTGATCAGAGACAGAATTGGCATCAACATTGCATGCCCTACCCAAAGCTCGAAGCCAACCCATTATCTTCTTTTCGGACTTCTTTTGTTGAGTTTGCATTTGCCCAACACTCCCTGCCAAATCATTCACTGAAGTCTTTATTTGTTCGATTTCCTGCTCCATGCGGTCTAACCGTTGTCCTCTAGTGGCCCTAGACGGGCCAGCAACATCCGAAACCTGTGGTTCAACACGCTGGGCTTCATCCCCCATTTCAGCATAAGTTGCTGCAGCTTGTTCGGTGTCCTCATCATCATCATCACTTTCGTCAGAATCATCACTATCCAAATCTGCTTGAAGGTCCTCTCTACCTGTAGTGACCCTTTCTGCTGTGAATGGATTCATTTGTCTCAATCGGCCATCGATGTCTAGATTGTTTTGTACGTTAGCCTGCAAACACAAGAGTGTTACCAGTGATGGGTAGTACATACCATACCTTTGCACTCGAACTCTTTGGAACATCTCGTTGTGTATCAAATGTGGCACATCAAACAATCTTCCAGTCATGAGGCACCAAATTAAGCAAGCTCGAGGTTTGTTCACCTCTGTCAGATTCTTCGATGGCAGCAGACGACTGTTAATGAAGTACAGCCAACACTTAGCTACAAACTTGAGGGCGTTGGCATGAAACTTGCTCCCGTAATTGAACCACTGAATTCGAGCCTCCGGTCGACAGATGACGTCAGTGAAGGTTTCCCATGGAGTAGTTTTTCTATTATTTGCTGGGTATTCATCTATGGTCCTCTCATCCCATGGTGGCAGACTGTATGCCGCCCTAATTGTCTCCACTGATGCATTAACCAACCGTCCACGCACAGTAATATTGAATTCATTATGCTCCGGGAGATTTGCATAGAATTCCCGCACAAGCATCACGTTTCCAATGATTGGCTCTTCAAAGAAGATGTCAAGTCCACGCCTCCTCAATTCTGTTGGTATGTTGGGGAAATAGTTTGATAATGCAACAACATCCATTGCTTGCTCTGGTATGATACTCTTGGCTTCTTTTTTATGAAATCTTTCCTCTGCTTTCGCAGATACAAATTTCTGGCTGTTAAAGGTTTGAGTATCAACTGATCTGCGAGGCCTTGCCCCAATATTTGTTGTAGCTGGGCGCCTCAATGAAGGAGCTTCTGATTGGCGCTTACGAGGAGCCATTAAACCTGCCAAAAATTGAAGGTTAACAATGTTCACTCAGGTGATCAATCCGGACTACTTAGACTTCATCCCAAAATTGACCACAATATTACCTTCATAGAAACATTTTATCAAACATGTTGTGAGCATGTTTGATGTAATGCCTTAAACAACATTCTAAAAGGATGTTTTCATCCACAACAACCAAACAACATTACTACTTTACAAACTATATAACACTAAAATTTTCAGCCCAAAATAAGAACAAAATATACCACAATATACATATAAATATGACATGTAACATCTTCATTCATATGAACAATATAATAAAGAAACAAAACTCTACATAATGATTCTATTTACATGATTAATTCTAACAATAAGTTGCATAAACAAACTTAATCAATAAACTAAGAAGGTAACTTTTCTTTTTCCAAAAAAAATCAAGAAAAACGAAATACAAACAAAAATAAAAAAAAAATTCAAAGTTAGAAACACCAAAAGAAAGAAAGAGAGAAAAACTTACCTTAATGGAGATTGTCTTGGGAAATTTGGAAGATTGAAGAGTTGGAGAAGTTGATTTTTGAAGAAGAAGAGAGAAGAGGCGTGTTAGGGTTAGAGTATTGGGTGAGGGGAATGTGTATTTTATGAATTTGGGGGTTGGGGTAAGTTAGTATATTTAAAAACCTCTAAAAAACGCGGACAAATCACTGGACTAGCGCGGGCATTAGCACGGCCGCGCTAGTCTAGCATGAGTTGAGCCAGTGTGTTTCCCATTAGCGCGGGCATTAGCGCAGGTTGTAGCGCGGCCGTGCTAATGGGGTAAATATTTTTTTTTTTTAATTTTATATATACAAAAATGAAATCATACCTTGGCATACCTCCTTGTTGTCCTACAATTATCAACACACTATTAACATCCAAACAAACTAAAAACGAAGAAAATAACACACTAAACAAAAAAATGACAAATATCACTATTATTGGGTTGCCTCCCAAGAAGCGCCTGATTTACTGTTGCGGCACGACTTCACAATTCATCAAACATCATTTAGTTCTATCGAGGTCTTGTGACGATTAATGTCACCACCCCAATAATGTTTCACCCTTTGTCCATTCACCAGAAAAGTTTCACTTGAGTTTTTGTCCCTTAATTCTATTGCTCCATAGGGACTCACACTTACCACCACAAAAGGTCCTGACCAACGGGATTTGAGCTTTCCTGGAAAGAGTTTCAACCTAGAATTGAATAACAGAACTTGTTGCCCCGGCTCAAACTCACGATGTTGGATATGCTTATCATGCCATCTCTTGGTCCTTTCTTTATACAACTTGGCATTTTCATAAGCATTCAACCTAAACTCATCAAGTTCGTTGAGTTGTAGCAGCCTTTTTTCACCATCTAAATCCATATCCACATTTAACTTTTTGATTGCCCAATAAGCTTTGTGTTCAAGTTCAACAGGTAAATGACATGCCTTTCCATAAACTAACATGTATGGAGAAGTACC